>WAAB01015137.1:56621-88412 GCA_013389865.1 Piaya cayana | reverse complement strand
GTGATTCTGTGATTCTGTGATTCTGTGAAGGAACAGTATGGGAAGGGATTTAGTTAATTAAGATGAAAATTCTGTTCTGCTCTGCCCTTCAGAGCTCACCCACCATTAACAGCAATGCCAGGGCCCTCCTGGCCACTTGGTACAAGCTACACTACAAGCAGAAGGGAGAGTATGGCTTAAAAAATGTTCTTTCAACCAAAACTTTGGCTCGCACACTGAAAATTATCCATTATCTCTCAAATACCCAGGCACTGCTTTTGATTAACATCTAGTGGAAAAAAATTAAACTGAAGTAGCTAATGAGGCAAGATGGCAAAGAAAAACTAATTGCAGTCTGGATCTGTGACTTCAGATTCCTTGTTTTCAGACAGGGCTTGCCCCCAAACTGAAGTACTGGGAAGATGTCTGTGACAGATCTTGACAAGATCTTACGTATTTTCCATTTGTCTGACCCCGTTGATCTCAGTTCATGCAGCTGTTCAGAATTTCATTTTTCTCAGGACAGGCTCTTCTCTGCTCTGAATGAGAAGGAGCTGCAGGATCTAGCCTGATGTTTGACAACAGGGAGAATGTCCTTGCTACCTGACGTAATTAGCATTAATGTCCGTCTTCACGGTCTTTGAGTCAGTTCAGTGGGTCATGAAGTCTGAGTCTGTCCACACTGAAGATTTTGTGCCAAGGCAGCTAAAGCTGCATGTTTGTTTATTGTAGAACAGTGGAAATGTGGAGTCTAATTCTCACAGAGTTTTTATATCTAATCGCCGATAATCACAATATATCAGTAAATTCCAGTGTCCTGCTGGTTCATTTCTGATTCTCTGTTGGACTCCTCTTGCCAGGAGTCAGTTATTGCTGTGTTTTCTCTGAACGTGAATTCCATGTTTGCAACCTTTCCCAGGGAGCTTCACAGCGCCATGGAGCAGCATGTTGCAATCGCGTGAACAGTATTGTCTGGCCTGGGAGTCCAAGTACTTGATGGAGCTTGGCAATGCCTTAGATTCCTTGCTGAATGGTTTTGTGAGCATGATGGCTCAAGAAGCCTTAAAATTCACTGTCTTGTCAGGTAAGAACCTAAATTGTCTCGGATCCACTTGAGTGGCCTTTGTGCGGTTTGGCTGCTGATTTCTGTTTAAGGAGCTTTCCTGAACTAGGAGGAGTCCTGAGCAGGCACCTCCTGAGGCAGCACTGGCACTGCCCAGCACAAGTGGCCTGAAAACCCTCTCTGCCACACCTGTAACTGAAATCTGCTTTCCTGGATCACTGTGCCTCTGTGCTATTGACTCTTCCTTTTAAAATTACAGCTGGAAACACCTTCCTCCATGCATGACTGTTTATTTCTCTATGGTATTACACTGTGCTTTACTGCTTTCCATAAACCTTTCAAACACGCAGGTTACATTCATGTATGGCGTCTGTTTGCCTCCATATCAGAACATCAGATTCCTTCTTATCTTCAGTCTAGCAAAACATTTCCCAGATCAGCTCTTGAGAAAGAAGAACTGGAAGTGACAGAAGGTCCTAGGTTTAGCTTTTAACTGCAGTGAAACATCTTGCTTTTGGTGTTTCCTTAGAGCAGGCCAGATCTGTGACTCTGCCATGCCATTTGCTTTGTGTGTTGCAGGTATTGTGACAGCTTTGACTTGGCCAGCTTCGCTCTTGACCGTTGCCGGTGTCATCGACAACCCCTGGGGAGTGTGTCTGCATCGCTCTGCTGAAGTAGGCAAGCACCTGGCACATGTCCTGCTCAGTCAGCAGCAGGTGATTGCTAGAAATTATCCAGAAATAATGTCTGGAAGGGATTTGGCCCACGGGGGTTAAGTGTTACAGTCGTGCTCCTTTAACTATCAAGCAGTATCTTTCTAGGGAGAAACTAATAATAAACTGAAAAATGAAAAATTATCCATGAAGGTGACCAGGATGTGTCTGGTCCCAGGTGAATCAGAGGCATCCTGCCAAGGTTAATTCCGTTTAACCTAAAGCTTTTCTAAGTGAAGAAGAGGTCCAGATCAAGCAGCTTGACCGTGTCACTGAAGAGCCATGACAACTCAGTTGGTGGAGATCTGAGAACAGAAAGTGAAATAGATGGAGACAAAAAGAGGGCACAGAGTGTTAAAAATATTCACGGCTAGTGGAGAGGCCGTGGCAAAACAACATAAGAGGAGATGGTGCAACATTAGACACACTGTGAGCTGTGGTTTTGCCTATGGAGAAGATAAATGGATTGATGCCTGAAAGCAGTGACAGAAGTTATTAAGCCTCTCTGAGAAAGCTTACAGAAGACCTTTCTGACCCCTCAAAGCCTTCTGTTAGTTGCTGGGATGTCCCTAGCATGGAGGGAGGCTGTTTAGTGCTGGTCACATGTTGGTCTCACAGTCAGGCTAGTCCAGTATCTCTTATTGAGGAGCCCTCTGGGAACCGTGGCACCAGGGCTGCGTGTCATAAATAACAAGGTGAAACAGTAAAGGAGAAACAAGCTCTACTTTTCATAAAAATACATTCCCAGTTGAGCGAATAAATTCTGTTTTATGCAAACCTTTTGCTTTGCTTGAGGGTATATGTTACTGCCTTCTAAGCACTCACTATTGTGAAAACACCCATTCTGATGTGCCACAGTGTCTAAGACTGGTTGGTGTGATGGCTGGGCAGCCCTTCACCACCTGCTCCCTGGTTAACACAAAGACCATTTTCGTTGGTGTTGAGATTCGGCTCCCTTTGATCTAGCAAAGCTTATTAGGTAAGTCAAAATAAAAGCTCACCCCACCTCAGTGTTTGCAACAGCCACACAGCACTGCTACCATTCAGTCTCCAGCCTAGGACTGGTCAATAGTCTGATGTTGCAGCAACTGCTTCTTTGTGGTAAAACATATCTAGGAAAATGCTGTTCTGTGCATTAGGCTTTCATTTCAAAGCAATGACAGTGAATCATAGTATCGCTGAATGGTTTGGGTTGGAAGGGACCTCAAAGCCCATCCAGTTCCAACCCCCTGCCATGGGCAGGGACACCTCCCACTGGATCAGGGGCTCCAAGCCCCATCCAACCTGACCTTGAATATGTCCAAGGTGTGACAGCCACCACTGCTCTGGATAACCTGGGCCAGGGCCTCCCCCCCCATCATGAAGAATTTCTTATGTCTAAATATTCCCACTTCCAATTTAAAGTCCTTCTCCCTTATCCTGTCACTCCATGCCCTTGTAAAATGTCCCTCCTCAGCTTCCCCAGAACCCTTTTCAGTACTGAAAGGCCTCTATAAGTTTTGTTTCTGCTTTCTTGTAACTTCTGATCATTGGCTTCTCTTAGTTGATTTTCTGAGTATCAAAACCCACAAAATAATTAGATCTGCAGAATTCTGAATGTTGAACTGTGCATGAGTTTCATCCCTTTGAAATCAACCAAACTGCTTAATTGTTTAAAAGATCACGCACAGCCATAAGTGCTTTCTGTATCAGGTGTTGATGTGCAACAATATTTGATGGCATTTCCTTCTTCCTTAGGGCAAGCGACCTGTCACATTGATTGGCTTCAGCCTAGGTGCAAGAGTCATTTATTTCTGCCTGCAGGAAATGGCTCAAGAAAAAGGTAAATTTCACCTTCTCACATTTTTGTCTTTTATTTTTCTTACTGCTGGTAGAGAAGTTCTTCTGGAACAGATCTTGGATCTTTTAGGATAGGACAGAAACCTAAAAAAAAATGGGTTTGAAATGCATCTGGAGCCAAATTCTTGTTTGGTTGTTTTTTTCCCACCAGTTCATGGATTAAATTCAAAGTCTTCGCTCAAGATGCTCAGTGTGTTAGTTTGGCCTCCAGTCTGTATACCACAACATGGTATTTTTGTGCCTTTTGACTGCTGGAGCAGCCTGCAAGCTGCCCACACACCACTGCAATCTCAACAGAGGACACTTTGCCTTTCTTGGCAGCACTCTGGAGCTATTGTATCTCATTCCTTGATCCTCCCTTCCATTTAAGTCACTGAAATGCCACTGTCATCTGCTATTTTCATGGTAATTTCTCCCCAAAGTCAAGTATAAACCATCTGTCAATTTGTTGCCTATTGTGGTTCTGTTCATTAATAGATTCTATTTTTAATTTAGAAAAAGAATAAAATCATTAGGATCACTTGATGTGAATTGCATTTGGAGTTGAGTCAGTAGTGACTGTGTGCATGCAGCCTGCCTTCCCCCCTGTGATGCTAATTTGATTCATTTACCATTTAGCCTCACAGAGAGTGGCTAATAAATAGGGAGCTTTAGGGAGGAGTGTGTTCAATGAAGTCCAAGAGAGAGGGAACAGAGTCACATGAGGGCGGAGAAGGTCAGCATTTTTTCTGCTGACATCTCTGTATGAGAACTTCATTTCTGGTTTAAGATGAAAACCTCAACTAGAGGATATCTGTTCTCAAAACAAAGCTAATTAAATCCTAATGCAGTCATGCTGAAGGCAGAGCCCACATTCTAATCTGGCTGTAGATCTACTCTTTTTGTGTCCTAAGAATGCCAGGACCTGCGATATTTTCAGATTTTTATTTAATGGTCTGCAGTCTCTCACTGAAATAGCATGGGACCCTCACTAAGCACCATGTGAAAGGAACCATCAGGGGTCTTGAAGGCTGGCTGGCATTCTAAAGAATCCAAGCATCGTAATTATGTGTCATGGTGGCTCCCCACTCTACGCTGATCCTTCAGTTCCTTAATTGAATTACGAAATCTGAGCTATTTGCGAGATGGAAAGCAGTGTGTTCAGCACAGACTGCCAAGGCGTTCTTCCCATGCACATTCCAGCAAAGCCACAGAAAGAGTGTAGCTGGGACCGGGGACATCTGAGACTGATTTGGGTTTGGACTTGGATGTCGCATACGAAATAAATACAAAGCCTACTCAGGCAGGCCTTCTGTATTCAGATGCAGTGGTGTTTCTGAGGACAAATAGCAAGTCATGGATTATCCAGTGAAACACCAAGGTGGAAATTCAAATACTGGTAATTCTGCAATTAAATAACCTTTGCATACCTCATCACAAATTACTCTGGGAGCCAGAGCTTAGTGGGTTTCCAGAAGATGACATTATAGCAGAAGGCGTGGTAGTGACCCATCAGAGAGGAGGTCCTGCATGGGAGGATCATCAGTCTGATCTCATGATGATAATTCCCATGCATTTTAGTAAATAAGAAGTGTAAACTAATGACAACTGGACCTGAACCTAGAAGCCAAACTGTGTGTCGTAGGAGCAAGGGGTCACACATTACATATTTGTCTAAAGCTGATTATGAGGACCTGCAGAATTGCCTGTGTGAGCAGTATCACTTCTGTGTGATCTTCTCTGCTGGGGTCAGCTATCAGGAGTGCTCTGCTGTGAAACACTGCGTCTGAACAGTGCCCAGAGAGAGACGGACACCACCCTGTGCTCTATACAGTGAGGACTAAGGTGAGGANCTGGAGGTGTTTAAGGCATGAGTAGACGAGGTCCTGAGGGACATGGTTTAGTGTTTGATGGGAATGGTTGGACTCGATGATCCAATGGGTCTCTTCCAACCTGGTGATTCTGTGATTCTGTGAGATGCATTCCTTTTTGCCCAGTGAGCTGTACCCTAGTGCACAGCAACATCCAGCTCCTGAGGACTGGCTATGGTCTCTGAGTTCAGTTCTGGACAAACCATCTCACCAGGCTTTAATTTTTGCCAGTCAGTAATTGCTTTTTTTTTTTTTCTCTGCCATGCAAACTTTATTATTCTTCATCATAGAAAAGATTTGCAAACTGTGAAATATATTGAACTTATCTAGAGTGTCAGCAATTATGCAGGCCACTGCTCTGCTCTCCTCTTTCTGTCCCTCTGTCAAGAAAAATACTCAAGAAAATTAGTATTTCTCAGTCAAGGCTGAACATTTTTGCTCTGAGCAAGAAGTAAGCTGTACAAAGGATGGGAGAAACAAATACTGATACCTTGCCCATATGTTCAGCATGCTGATGAATTAGCTGTTTGTTTATTCAGTTGGCTAACACTGTACTCATGGAATTTTGTGCTTGGCTGGAATGAGCTCCCCATTCACAAGGCTCTGGCCCATTCACATTGCCCATGGTTATGGGAACAGGACTTTATTGCTCACAGATTACACTAACAAAATTGAATTGCTTTTTGCTGTTCTCTTGATGGGTGCGAAATTGCTGTGCAATAAGAAATAATACCACAAGGGCTCTTTTGAGTTGCTGTCAGGCACTGGATTTACACTGCAGGGAAAGATGTAGGCGCTGTGGGCGGCTCCAAGTTTTTAACTGCTATGAGGGAAAAGAAACCATTTGATGCACATTTAAAAAGTGCAGCCCAGGCATCAGCTCTCCATCACAACTCAGTGTGGTTTGCAGGCATTCTTGCTTTTGCTTCTCTGTAAACTTCACTGTGTTATTTTACAAAGTGTAAACACCTGAGAATGGTTCAGCTCACATCTTGCAAGTGCCAGTCTCCCACAGGTACCGAGTAGGGATTTAGCATGCTGTGCCCACGAGTCTCCAAAGACATGCACTGCCATGAATTTCATTGAACTGCTGTGGCATCAGGTGCTTGATCTCTTTTTACAAAGAAGATTTATGAGCATGCATTAATAGATCATTTAAGAGTTTAGGAAAGTAGCAGAGCTGCCCAACATTTCTCATTCAATCAGAATTTCTATTGAAATTCTCCATCTGCAGGTGTCTGCTAAGAGAGGGAGATTTATTACTCTTAAGTCAACATTCCTTTTCAGCAAATCATGCCCTGGGGATTCAAATTGAAGGGCTTCTCAAGAAAATCAAACCAGTTTTATAGATTATCACTTAGTGCTGGCAAATGCCTTCATTGTTAGTAGATCCTAGTCAATATTAGGAATTTGGGGATCTTCTGCTTCCTGTACAGGTCATGTTTTTCGTGAACTCAGCTTTAAGGACAGATTGTAGGAATAGTTTATCATGCTTAATGTGTGACAGCATTTGCTCATTTTATGGAATGTCCCATCCCTTTCACCTGTTTCAAAGCACAATGGTTCAGCTCTCTGCAAACCCAGACCAATGGCTGGGTGGAAAGGGCTTCCCACAGGTTTGCTGCTTGAAATGTATATTCCTGGACAGAGGCCAGACCACTTCTCCCCCTCATATAGTTTCTAACATGTCTTCTAAATCTGAGCTGTTCTGCTTTCATCTTAATAGGCTCGCAAGGGATCATTGAAGATGTGGTCTTACTGGGAGCTCCAGTGGAAGGAGAAGCCAAGCACTGGAAGGCAATCACCAAAGTGGTGTCGGGCAGGATCATAAATGGCTATTGCAGGTCTGTCTGTGCTTGATCCCCTGCTTCTTATCCTAGTTGCATTTTGAAATAATTTTTTTGTTTATCTCTTTTAAATGTTTTGTAAGTCAGTATTTGTTCAACTGGTCAGTATGTTGGTGCAGTAGCACAAGAGACAGCAGTGCCAGAGCCTCTTCCCTCCAGAGGTCTCTACCTCACATTAACTGGAGGTGACAGTCTTCTGGAGGCAGCTGAAGGCTGCTCTATCTCCAGCCTTTGGCTACTGACAGTGCACAGCTACGCTGAGAGCCTGAGGTGTTCAGCATGTAGGTTCTGTTCACGTGGTGACGGTGCTCTATAACCTTGGCAGCTTAAATCTGGATCAGTATGTCTGTGGGCATGATTTGATATATTGTAATTTAGATCTCAGCCTTTTGTAAAGGGCTGTTAAGTTCACTGATGGTTAAAGAATGTGAATTATAATCTATAAAAGCTCTGAAAAACAATTCAATGAGGGCTGCTTCTGGGGAGAAAGATGTGAGAATTGCAATGAAGGGGAAAGAGCTCAAGCAGAATGAAGAGTTTTTATATCTAGACTTAGTTTCTGGTCAAGGTAATCCACACAAACAAGATATTTTACGTACAAATAAAGCATAGGTGGAATAGCTGTAGCAAATTTACTAAGGATGTGGAAGAATAGAAGGGTTACCTTGAAAACAAATATCAGTCATTTAAAACTGTGCAGAGAGCTACTGTGCGGAGTTGTAAGAGAACTTACAACAAGAGCTGCTGCGTGACAACAGGAAGATTCAGAGGGATGAAACAGCTGAAACAATCCTATAAAAGCCATTAAGAATGCGAGTGACAGCATCAAATCTAATGACTGTGTATTGGAAGACAATTGTGATGAGAACCCTGCTTACCAGCACAATTAGAAGAGGGGAAAATAAAATGAAGGAACGAAGCAGGGAAGATTAAGAGCATGGGAAAATAAATTGAGAAATAACCATGCTGGAGCACCTCTGCTGTGAGGACAGGCTGAGAGAATAGGGGTTGTTCATCCTGGAGAAGAGAAGGCTCCAGGGAGACCTTAGAGCAGCTTTCAGTACTGAAAGGGGCTCCAGATAAAACTATGGAGGGACTTTTTACAAGGGCATGGAGTGAAGGATGAGGAGGAGTAGCTTTAAATTGGAAGGGGGAAAATTTAGACTGGATATTTAGAAGAAATTCCTTATGATGAGGGTGGGGAGGCCATGGCCCTAGTTGCCCAGAGCAGGGGTGGCTGCCCCATCCCCAGTGGGGTTCAAGGCCAGGTTGGATGGGGCTTGGAGCCCCTGATCCAGTGGGAGGTGTCTCTACCCATGACAGGGGGTGGAACTGGATGGGCTTTAAGGTCCCTTCCAACCCAAAGCACTATATGATTCTATAATTCTATGAATATTGTTTTTCCCTGTGTGACACAGACATCAATTTCAATGCAAAATGCTCAATGTATTAATTTCCTATAATATATACAAAGCAAGGTCTTTTTATAGTTTCAAAGCCTGCACATGCTGTTGGGATAAAACAGAACATGTGTTTGCACCTCTGGGGGCAGTAATTGGGTGAGTGTTTGCCTTGGTGAGCCTATGTCTTGAACATTGAATGAAAAATTATGTAGAAATCATAGCCTGTTGCTCACAAATAGGAAGCAGCAGTCAAGGAGCCTATCAGGAAGTATTGCACTGCACTGGTTCTCTGCTTTGCCCTCCGATGCTGAATTTGAGTTAGCACAGGCAGCTGGGAAAGGTAACTGAGAGTATGGAGCGTTTATGTGAGGATATGAGGTTGTGCAAACATGCTGTGATAAGATCTCACCTGATTCTGATTTTTCTGGCCTCCTGCTTATGTTCTTTCACTTTAGGAGTAACTCTATTTAGGTCAGATTAATTACACGGAATAAAATTCCTGCAAGATCAGATATGGACCCAATGTGTTGGACTTCAGTCCAGTGCAACTTGTCTCCTTCAGCTTTGAAGTCTGAAAGAACATGGAGTGTGAAAGCTTGTTGTTAGAGCTGTCCATGCAATTTCACAGCAGGGCTACACATTCCTACTGGGAAACCCTTAACCAAATTAGTTTGAACCCATGATTGAACCCAATTTTGAAAGAACCCATGCCTGGGCAGTGTGGATATGGTGCAAAGATTTTTGCAGAGCTTAGTGTGGACTTAGGGCTTCTTGCACGGATCATTTGGGAGTGGAGAGCAGCAGCCAGAAATGGTGACCTGTGCAGGTGGATTTCCCCTCCTGCTATCACAGAGTATGAAGAGCATTTGTGTCCAACTTAAATCTACCTTATAGAGCATAGTGGTGTGTATGTGCCCAGGTTTTAGGGTATTGCTCAGCTCAGAAGAGATCATGCATTTCCAAACGCTGCATTGCCTTCCCTCATCATGCTACACTCCACCACAAAACTGTCACAGTGACTTATGGCTATAAATTGGAGGGGGAAAGATTTAGACTTAGATTTAGATAAGGAAGAAATTGTTCATGATGAGGGTGGAGAGGCCCTAGGCCAGGTTACCCAGGGAAACTGTGGCTGCCCCATCCCTGGAGGTGTTCCAAACCAGGTTGGATGGGGCTTGGAGCCCCTGATCCCATAGGACATGTCCCTGCCCATGTCAGGGGTTGGAACTGGATGAGCTTTAAGGTCCCTTCCAACCCAAACCATTCTGTGATTCTAGAATTGACTCACAGTAATGTTTTACAGTGGGAACAAACTCTTCCCAGTCTGTCATTGAAACCCTGTGTTTGTATGGTACCTGTAAACCGGGAGCACTAGTCGATATGTATGTCAACAACAGCGATATTGTAGGCCTCATCATGTTTACAGCCATCTACATGCTGGAGAACCTTTGCCTGTTAGCATACTGGAAAGATTAAATATCTGAATGCATTGCAGTCTCTAAGCAAGTACAGAAGTAAATAGAAGGGTCAGATTTTTAAACCTGCTTCATGTAACGAAACTGCACCCCTAAATCAGGGCATCCAGGAATCAAGTTTATATAGAGACTTAAATCTGCTCTGTCCCAGGAACCTGCCCTGAATTCAGCAACTTCTCTGGTTCCTGTGTTAGACAAAGGTGCAGCAGGTCTTGGTGCAGACATCACTCTGCTTCCCGGCATTCCTATCTCCCCATGATTCAAGTAGTCACACATTGCACTGGTTTTGGAGCAGGATTTATTCACGCTGTTCTGCTCTGCTCCTAGAGGGGACTGGCTACTGAGGTTTGTATACAGAACCTCCTCTGTCCAGCTCAACGTTGCAGGCCTCCAGCCAGTCGACTTGGATGACCGGAGGATGGTAAACATGGATCTTTCATCTGTTGTAAGTAGTACTTACTATATTCTTGTTATTTTTCTATCAGTCCTTTGCTTGCAACAGTGTAACCTCACAGTCATTGATTAGGGGAAAGTGGGATGCTGCTGAGAGGACCTCTGTATCCATCGTCTCTCTTCCCTTTCTTTGAGATAATTCTCATCTCAGACTTCAGAAGAGACGTCGTTGGCCCAGCTCAGAATTGAGCAAAATAATGGGAATTTCCCTCTCTGGTTGGACAGTATTTGGGGTTTTTTGATTCTGAAATAGCTCATACTTGAGACATGAAATGCCATTATTCTCCAAGAAAGACCAAGCCCTGGATCATCAGGTAGGTCAAATCAGCAGCTGGGAAACCTGGAGGTCAAACACACGACTGTGGAGCACGTGCAGCCCTTATCTTGGTGGAGCCTTAACACTGTTCAGGTTTGTTCAGGAGCAAGTTCATAGGCCTTGTACCTTGGTCTACATTGACGCCATGGTGCAGAAACCAGTCTGTAATTACAGAAGCTCTATGATAGCGGTGGCTGGTTTGCTAGATCCAGACCTGGACTGCTGCTTTTCTGTAGTGTAGGTCTCCAGGAAGCAGGAAAAGATTCACCTGCGTGTCTGGTAGACATTTCGTTTCCTCAAAGCTATCTGGTGTCATTAATGATAAGCCACTGTAGTCTATATCTAGTAATATTCAACTCAATTACCTTAAGCAAACTAATGATCTTCTGTTTACTCATGGGAGAGCTATTTCACAGCAAATCATGCTGAACTTAGCTTGTGCATTTGTATTCACAGTAAATGTAGGACATGCAGCTTTGTTTTTCCATATCTTAGTCTTTTAACTCATTTTTCACTCCCTGCAAATGGGACTGGAAGATGCTCAGGATACTCTTGTGGTCATTGTTCCTGCCACAACTTGTCCCAGATGTCCCCACAAGCCGGCAGGGACTGTCAGTGTTGTGCTGGAGCCAAAGGCTTTCAGATTGTTTGGAGCATCAGCCTGGTGAGCCTATAAATACCCAACCAGTTCATTTCATTCATTATAACTTCTCTTCAGAGCCCCTCTTTCTGTTGACCTTCTGCTTCTTGAACTATGAAACCCCTGGAGTCCTTCAGGTTTTATCCTGACTGGCTTGTGGCAGCCTCTCCACCTTTCCCACAGAGGAGCAGTATTTCCATTTCAGCTACACAAATAATGGTTGCAGAGCTGCTATCTGCATCTGTTGTTGTGCATCTTTATCTGTGCTGCATGATGCCAAGAGGCGATCCCAGCACTGTTCTCATTTCATAAGAGCTGATACTTTCACTTGCTTAATCCTACTTTGCAGGACTGGGCAGGAAAAAGAGCAGCCCCAGCAGGGGGAATAACTTACATGAAGTAGGTGTCATTCTCTTGATCCATTTTCCAGACCATGGAGCTTTATGAAAAGCCATACAGTGCTTTCTGATGAACATTTTAAAAGTAAAAGAAGCAAGAATGGGGAAGGAAATATTCAGGGACAATATTTTTTTCAACTGGCAGGATAGCAAAGATGGTTTTTGCTGCAAATATAGTCCAATAGTATGACAAATATATACCAACCCCATGCCTGCAGATGCACTTGTTGGAGGTCCCGGTGAGTCTCCTGCCAAGGATAAGAAAGGACAAGCAGTGGCAGAAGGATAAAGCGTACATGGTGCAAAGATGCTCAGTGAGAAAATACACAGACAGCCTCAGTATTTTAGGCATCTCTCTGTCCATCCATGATGAAAACTGGACTGGAGCCAAAGGGCTTGGTTCTCCTTGCTGTGATAGCATCAGAATCCTCAAAGGATTGGAGGACTAAGAAACCTCAGTATAAACAGAATTTCACCTCCAAAGCAGTTATTGCACGTCTCTCTTCATCAGTGTGGTTTTAATCAGATTGTCACTAAAAAAAAAAAGAGTGAAAAGCATCCTCCCACTCAGCAAATGTGGTTATAGAAGCCTTTCTCGTGGTTATAATGGGACTGATTTATTCCGTGGATTTATTTGACAGCACCTGTTACAGCAACTGAGGAAGTAATTGAGCTGTAGTGTGTTAGGATGATTGCTGTTTGTTCAAATGTGAGATTGTGGATAACATTTTGCATTAACATTTGAATATTGCAGCAATACTCAGAGTCTGAACCTAGGCAGAACATTTTCACAGAGGCTCACAAGTCAAGAACAGGTGATGAAGTTTCTCTGGGCAGTTTTACGCAGCAGAAGCCAGGGATGAACTTGCAGTCTTAGGGGCAGTAGGAATGCATGGTTGAAAGTCTGGTAGAGAGCATAGGTTGTGACAGTTATTGCAGAAGTCAGTACTGTTCCCTTGTTAGTCCAATGTGAAAATTACCTTAAAGACCTTTAGACCATGATTAAATTTTGTATTCACTTTAAAACTCCATCCTTCCCCAGGCTTTCGATAGGAGCTAAATTCTCCTTTTCTTATTCTTCATCAATTCTTTGTCTGGATGGCAGCCGCCTGCCCGCTGCTGGTGCTTACTGATTCCTGCAAAGGCAGCACAGGGCAGCACCAACTGAGAGCAAACCCCTCCTTGTCCAAACCCCTGCCATGCCAGGGCTGTGCTCTGTGCTGCCCCAGACTAAAGACTTACCTCTAGAGCAGCCACTGCAATGATAGGTAGAGAAAACATGCTGACACATTTCACAGCCGTGTTCTTCTGCAGCATCTCTGCAGAACACCAGAGCTTCTTTTTAGAATAATCCGTATCACACATCACCTTTGTGGGTTTCCCTTTGCCACAACTCAAAAGCTTTTTACCTGTTCTTTTCTTTACTGCTGTAACTGAGCAGTGGGAAAGCCCTTTTTATGACAACAATTAAAACCCAAGAATAACTGATCTCACTTTCCAAAAGCTGTCTTGGAAGAAGGGCCTGGTGTTCCCATTATGAGGGAAGGCAAACATGCTCAAGGCAGCCTGGCCTGCAGCCAGGCAGGTACACAGCATGCACAAACACTGTAAGCAGATGAAAAGTCAGGCTTCTTTCCCAAATTGCATTAAACTGTGTTTCCCCACCCACCATGTTCCCGAGACTTGCAGCACAGAATGAATTGTGCTTATGAAATGTGGATTAAGAACCCTGGGGAGTTCAAAAGGCAAAAGGTTGCTAATGTCTCATTACACTTGTTTCCTTTGTTTCAAATGAGCAGTACCAGCTTTCATGGGGACAGGCATGAACAGGAGCAGACAGGCAGCAGCCAGCAGCAGAATTCAGCACCAGGCAGTGGCTCAAAGGTGCCTGGTGAGCTTTAGATCACACCGGGGGGGGCATGCAAGTCTTTTTGGAAACAAACCTCTTTGTCTGCTAGTTTGTAAGGACATGGGGATGTTCTCTTCCTCTTTGCATTTCCCTGCAACCTTGGAGTCATCACTGGCTTCAGTTACTCAAGAATCACACATTTATTACATATTAAATACATTTTCTCTTTGGGATTCAAGCAGAGGGTGCTGGCAGTGCCAGTATGTTTGAAGAGAGGAAGAAACTGAGAAAGCTTTTCCAAAAAAGTGCAAATGGAGCCATTTTAAACTTGCAGTTTGGTTTTGTTTGTGGCAGACAGAAATGCAAAGGCTGGTATCCTGCCTTGCTTCAACACAGATGTTTTGCTTGGCCCTGATGTGGCCTTTGGAAGGCTGAGGGTATTTAGCAGCTTCTGAAAGAAAACTGTTTTATAGCACTCCTTGAGCCTTTGTTTTGTAAGCCTGGTGCCAAAAGTCACACGTGCGCTGCCACTTAAGAGCTGCGTGCCTGGCACGTGTATCAGTTCAGGGTGGGTTTCCACAGCATCTCTATGAACTCTTACATTGTCCAGACACCATGACTACCCTGAGCAAAGCTGAATTTCTGGGACTGCACCCTGCTTTGTGTGCAATTTTGTGCTTCATATTTAACCTCTTCAGCTTATATTGAGAGAAAAGAGGAGGGGATTCTCCCACTCCTCTTTGCTCTGGTGAAAGCTCACCCAGAGCCCCGTGTTCAGTTCTGGAATCCTCAGGAAGGACTTGGAGCTGTTGAAGCGAGTCCAGAGGAGGCCACAGAGATGATCTGAGGGCTGGGGCACCACCTTCCTTATGAGGACAGGCTGAGAGAGTTGAGGTTGCTCAGCCTGGAGAAGAAGAGGCTCCAAGGAGAACTTAGAGCAGCTTCCAGTACTGAAAGGGGCTCCAGGAGACCTTGGTAGGGGCTCTTTATCCAAGGGTACAGTAATAGAATGAGGGGGAATGGGTTTGAGGTGAAAGAGGGAAGATTAAGTTGAGATCTTAGGGAGAAATGTTTTACTGTGAGGGTGGGGAGGCCCTGGCCCAAGTTGCCCAGAGCAGGGGTGGCTGCCCCATCCCTGGAGGGGTTCCAGACCAGGTTGGATGTGGCTTGGAGCCCTTGATCCAGTGGGAGGTGTCCCTGACCATGTCAGGGGGAGGAACTGGATGGGTTTTGAGATCCCTTACATCCCGAACCATTCTCTGATTCTATGAAAACATTAGAACAGCAGTGGAGCAAAGGTTCTGGGGGTGTGTCCTGTGAAAATCACCCAGTGTCCCTGCTCATGGCAGGGGGTTGGAACTGGATGGGCTTTAAGGTCCCTTCCAATCCAGAACATTTTGTGATTCTATGAAAAAAACAGTTGCAATATCATGTTAAAAGTGTTAATATAGGGGACAACCGAATTAGCTGACGCATTGTGTATGTTAGGTTTTCTCCCATTGCAGTTGTCGCTGATGTGTTTGAGATATCGCTGTACAGCAGCACAGGTTATTGATATTAACTGAACATAGCTGATCACTGCCTGCTGCCCAGTGATCATAGGGTATGGTAAGGTCTCAGACTCACTGCAGTTCCTGGTGTGATGGCCACAAGAAGGATGTTGAGGCTCTGGAGTGTGTCCATAGAAGGGCAATGAAGCTGGAGAACAAGTCTTCTGAAGAGTGGCTGAGGGAACTGGGGTTGTTTAGCCTTGAGAAGAGGAGGCTGAGGGGTGACCTTATTGCTCTCTACAACTACCTGAAAGGAGATAGTGGAGACGAGGGAGCTGGGCTTTTCTCCCAAGGGACAAGGGGAAAGACAGGGGGCAATGGCCTCAAGCTGCGCTAGGGAAAGTTCAGTCTAGATATCAGAAAGATATCACAGGATAATCGGGCACTGGAACAGCCTGCTCAGCGAGGTGGTTGAGTTCCCATACCTGGAGGTGTTTAAAAGACGGGTAGACAAGGTGCTCAGGGACATGGCTTAGTGACAGATGGGAATGGATGGACTCAGTGATCCAAGAGGTCCTTTCTAACTTGGTGATTCTATGATTCTACAATTCATTTATATGATTTCCACTTGGATTAGCACCAAAAACTAAGTCTTTTATTATAACCGCCTTAAAAAGAGGTGTGTTTGGCAACATTGATACAGCTGGAAAGGTTCTCGAGTGGTCAGACACAAACCTAAGAGATGAAGAAAAGAACCAGTCCCACTACTGATAGTCGTTAGCGAGAGCATCAATAGAAATTAGTCAAGAGTAGCTCTGCAGACTATTGAAAAATTCATGGCAGCTTCTGTCGCTTTGGCTGGCCAGCCTGGCGTGTGGAGCACATCACCTGTCACCACAAGGACATCATGAAGGCAGTTTTCCCTTGAAACACTTCCAAGGGCTGTCTTATTAATGAAGAATTGATGGACCTCCCTTGTTCTTTGTCCTGCCCATAATCGCTGGTGCTCTCTGTCTCACCCCCTCAGGACTTCAGATTCAAACCTTATTTCCTGCAGTTGCTTCCTTTTTTTCTCATTTTATTCTGCATTTTACTCCTCTCTATCATCCATTCCTCTTGGAATGGGTGAAGGAAAATTGAGAGTAAAGCTGGCAGAGTATTTCAGCAATGGACAAATCCAGCCAAAAACCACAGAGTTTACACAGAATTTTCAACATGAGTGTTCCCACAAAACATAAGTTTTATGGAAAACAGTCCTTGGACAAATTTACTGCCTTGGTGTGAAATGGCCTGACTGTTGGAGGGCAGCATCCCACAGTTATTGTCCCAGAGGGGAGACAGATGTGATCAGTGAATTGAGGCTGAAAGATGAGAGCAGGTAAAAATTAGTCTTGCTCAAGAAATGTCACCGTAATTAAGGGGGAAATTTTACCAGTCACGTTAGTTTTTAAAGGAGAAGGAAAATAAGAATTCAGTGACTTCATCTATTCACCAGAACTGTAACAGGGCAGAGGGGTGATTTAGAAGCAAAGGCTGTATCTTCAGGTGAATCATGCTCCAGTCTTTACTCCATCAGGTTTTCAGACATTAAGGAAGGATAATGCAAATGACAGTGGCAGTATTTTCAAAATGAATCCAGCCTTATATAAAGTTTTCCTCAAATCTGTTTTTATTGGCATCACCTCTGCTGGATGCCAGGACTGCTAATGCCCAGGATGTACCTGCAGTGCCAGGAAGGACTTGCCAAAGGTGCAAAATTAATGGGTTTTAATTAATGCATCTAAGTCGCAGGTTTTGAATCAGTGAACATGTTCACTGCCCTCACTGGGGGAAAACATTGTTTCCCAAGAACCCAAACAGAATAATTTCATTTCTGTTTTAACTTAATGCAGACAGCCTCTTTCAAGGTTTGTTTAATATTCTTCTGGTTCTCACTACAGGAATCTGCTTTGCCGCTGCCTTTGCCAGGTCCAGACGTATTCCCCACCCTGGGCAGCATTAGGTCTTTGCTGTCAGCTTTCAAAAAAACTGTGGAAAACAGATACAATCATAGAATGGTTTCATTTGGAAAAGACCTTTAAGATCATCGATCCAGCCCTGCTAAATCTGGCACCAGACCATGTCCCAAGTGCAATATCTCCTCACCTTTTAAACCCCTCCAGAGGTGGTGACTCAAGCACCTCCCAGGCAGCCAATGTGGGGCATTTTTTGCCAGGCTGAACGCCCTCCATCATGCAAGGTGAACCCAGCCCTCTGAATTAAGGTTTATGCTAACATGTGGGAATAACTGTGACCTGAGGAGCTGCCGGCATGGCAGATGAGTGTGTTTTGAGTGGTAAGCTGGCATAGCCCCGTAATCAATCCATCTTTGCACTATCTGGAAGATGAGGAGTGCATGACTTTGGAGGTGGCACCCAGAACAGAGGTGTTTTGGAAAGCATCAGTGGCATTTGAGTTTTTCCCTCCTTTACCACTGCTACAGGCTGGCAATTCCTTTCAGAGTGCAGGGCTGCACTCTGGTTCTCATCCTGAATGATAAATTCACTGCTGCTGTTGGAAACACAGTAAATCCAAGAGTGAACTGGTGCGAGTGCTCTGTTGAGCTCCCAAGGCAGTTTGCATTGCATTATGTGTGGACGCAAGGTGTCTGACACACCTGGGAAGGAAAGGCTGCTGGGAAGGAGGGTGCAATTATTACCTGAGCTTCAAAAACCACTGTTAACCCTTTTCACGCCACAGAAAACAGCGTTTTTTATTAAAACAGTTTTGTCAAAAGGGAATCCTGAAACTGTGATGCCCTCCGAGGCAGGCATTCCTGGTCCTGCTGAAATAACGAAGCTCTAGAGATGTTTTAACTCACGAGTATGTTTTCTTGCATGATAAAATTGCTCTTTGGACCTGATAGACTCAACAAACCAAAGAGGTGGAATTTTCAGCCATATTAATAACTTAGGCTCCTGCAACCTGCAGAGTATTTGTGAATCTTCTGCTGCCTGCTTCACTTGCTCCTGCCAGTTTTACCTTCAATCCATGGGATATTTGGGCAGGGAGAGCAGGAGGAAGGCAGAGCCCTGCTCCTCTGTCCTTTATCTCTCCCTGCAGGCAACAGAGAGGCCAAGGGACTTTCAAGTGAGCTCCTGCAGACGATGCAGCCCTGCAAAGCAAATAGCTCTGCAAGCTGTGCCAGGCTTTGGAGCAGCGAGTGCTCTTTGCACTGGCTGCTCAGTAGCAGTGGAGGAGCTCTTGTGGAAGGAGACTGGACAGGGTCTTAAACTAGTTGGCTCTGGATTAAGCAAAATCGCCTTCTGCCCTAACAGATTGTGCTGTTGATTGTTGTGATGGAGAAAGTCTTCCCTGTGCTCACACAAGCCCGTGGCAGAGCCCAGAGCATGTGTAGTATCTCCTTTCTCCCAGGTCCTTTCCCTGTCCACCACTTGGCAGAAGCCCCAGCCATCCGCTTGGGGTTATAGGGTACCCCTTGCATTCCTACAGTTGAAAAACAGAGAAGCAGCAGTTTTCCCTCTGTCCTAAACACCTCATCTTGATAGATGGATCCCGGGTTGGTGCTTTATCTGTTCTTCCACTATGCTGGTGAAAACCAACTGCAAAGACAATTGAGGAGAGCTGTGGAGATTGCAGCTGCTTACCACTAACTGCAAATTGATGCCATTATCGCCCCTTCTCAGCCACACTGATCTTCCTTCCCTGTTCCTCTCCACTCAGAACTGCTGTCATTACTGCAGAGAGCAGCATCTGTGCCGCGGAGCTCGCTTGGCACAGCGACTGCCTGCCGGTGGGCTGGCTGCAGGCCTGGGTGGGCATCAGTTGTTTTCAATGCGCCTGTCAATCAAACTGTGGTTTTATGACACCACAACCAGAGGCTCTTACTGTTCCGAACAAAAAGGCTTCTGTTTGAATTTAGCAGACACAGCTGATTACACTTAGTGACAGTTTTGACACCTTGGGGTGGATTTGAACTTGAAAACCTTTCTAAATTGTCTGAACTGAGAACTCCTCCCAGCTGCCTGAGCAATCCACCAAAACAATGCCATCTTCTGTGGTCCTTTGGAGACCTTCCTGTCCTCCTCCAGCTGCCTTGTTTTCCAATGAGTCAAAGCAACCATAAAATCAAATACCACAGGGGAGAAGTCACCTAAGCACACTGATAAACCTACCCTCTGCTTTCATTGCCTTGTAACAAGCATAAATATTATTTGCTTTGGTTACAAGAACACGTTTCTATTCCATTTATTCTGAGTGCCTTCTGTACTTTGTTCTGACAAATATTCAAATACCTGTTTATTTCCCTTTAAATTTTTTATTGTCCCTTACTGTACTTTAGATGGTCCCATCCTTCTCCAGCAGACCCTGCCCAGGGGAGGAATTCAGCTTTGCAGTTTGCCAATGAAAACAGGCTTTTTAGAGATGGAATTGCTGAATTTTTCCACCAGGATGGCTTCACAGCTTTAAAGGGGCGAGGCAATTTGTTCCCTGTTCTTTTGCTAACGGCTCAGTACTTAATGTCACAGTAAGGCAGAGAAAGTCCTACCTGCTCCTACCTTCCGAGCTTGGCATTGGTCTGGTGTTACGGAATCCTCTCCAGGACTATCCTGGTAACATGAGGGAGTGTCCTTTGAAGGGATTTAGTGGCATTAGCAGACCTACAGGCAGGGTGAGACTCTCCTCAGGCCTCAGATTCTCTTTTAGTTGCCTGAGGAGAGCTCTTCAGAATTGCTCCTACCCAGTGGCTCTCGGTGACTGCAGTGCTCAAGGAAGGAATTCCTCATGGTTTTAGTGGAAGCTGCTGGATACTGTCAAGTTATGAAAAATCTGGTCCTCAGGGCAGCAGAGGGGATTTATTTTCTGATTGATGAGTGGGTCACAGATCAGGCTGAGTAATCCTCAGCATTGATGAGGTTGATGGGAATGACTGGAGACCTTTCAGAATACAGCAAACGAGAGACCTCATCGCACCCTCTCAAGATGTCCATTCCCTTTTTTTTTATCTCTCCTTGCTCAATGCTGTGTTCATTTTATTCTTTAGCAGCACGTCCTCCTGCTGAGCACTAAAAGTTCATACAGTTTCAGAGAGCAATGTACACATCCCAACAGCCAGGCCATTAGTCCTTCAGTGGATATTTTAATTAACTAATCTGTTCAAAACATCAAGAGCCTGTTGAGCCATCTGGACTGATTAAAGTCACATATTGCATTGCAAATGTGCTTGCTAATCGTCCAAATGTTACTGCTCAAAAGCTGCTTCACCCAGCCAGTTTCAGAGGGTTGAGTTCACAGAATCACAGAATCACCGGGTTGGAAGAGACCCACCAGATCATCGAGTCCAACCACTCCCACAAAACACTAAACCATGTCCCTCAGGTCCTCGTCCACCCGTAACTTAAACACCTCCAGGGAAGGCGAATCAACCACCTCCCTGGGCAGCAAATTCCAGTGCCTAATGACCCTTTCCGTAAAAACTCCGCAGGAGTTGTGCTACTGCATGAAGGAGAGCTCACTTTAGGGTTGGGTAGAGGTGTGATGGTTGTCCCAGTTGCCAGCACAGCGAGGAAGGAGCAGCCAGGCACCAGTCAGCTTGTCCAACAGTGAGCAGGGAGGTGAGCGGAGGGCCCAGGGCTGTGATTCTTTGCAGAGCTCTGGTGTGAGCAGGCAACCCCCTCCTGGGGCAGTAAACCTGGGACTGTGCTGTCAGGTATTCCCTGCCATGGAAATTCCCTAGTTGCTATCAGGGTCTGGGAAAATAAGAGGTGGTGATGTGTGAGGCAGCTTCCTGGCAGGGTGAGAAAGGATTTAATCTGTTAGAATTTACCAAAGATGCTAAAATAACCTAGGATGCAAAAATTGTGAGGCTGGGGAGGCACTGGCCCAGGTTACACAAGAAGTGGTGGCTGCCCCATCCCTGGAGATGTTCAAGGCCAGGCTGGATGGGACTAGGAGCAACCTGATCCAGTGGGACGTGTCCCTGCCCATGGCAGGGGGTTGGGACCGGATGGGTTTTAAGGTCCCTTACAACTCAAACTGTTCCATGATCCTGTGATCTCTGCTGGAACCTGTAGGCCAGCTGGTGGGCACAGCATTGAAATGGCCTCACCTCAGCCTAACTGTACTTCTCTTCATGGAAAACCCCACTGTAGACCCACCTCGTGATTCTTTGCTTACAGGCACTTCCTCCCAGTTTGGCTGTGAGTATAAATAACAGCAAAGGAGGCCGAAGGCTGCTCTGTAGTAGGATCTTAGGTATTGTTACTCACAAATCCTTGGGTCATGTAGGACACCTGAGAAGAGAAGGCAGTGTCTGCCTTTCTGGCCAGGCAGTCCTAAGCATGAGACAGTTACTTCTGCAGAAGGGGGGTTCTATCCCTCCTGTGCCTTGACCCAGATGATACATTCCAGCATCTATACTGGAAGGGTTTCTCTTATCATGGAAATCACCTTACAATGAAAATGAAAGGGGGAATGGGGGGCAGGAGGCTTGCACTTTCTTTTACTTTAATTTGGATTCTAAACTCTTAACTCTCAGGCTCCCAGTTTTATGTAGTGTGGGACAGATCAGTGCATCTTACAGCCAAGAACCCTGACACGTGTGGTGAGATTCAGCGACTGTATCCAAACCTTTGCTTTCACCAGGGAACCAAAGCACAGGGAGGACAGTGATTTAGAAGAGGAGGGGGAGCTGAAGTAAGAAAAGTCATCTCCTATGTGGGCATCTCTCACCATGATTGATGACTTCACCTCTCACCCTTGTGGCACCCAGGAGCTGAGATTTGTAACTCATCAGAGTCCAAACATCTAAGCACGCCTCTCTGAGAGCAGCCCAGCAGCAGCGTGTGTCACAGAGGGTGTAGCCGTGGTTATTCAAAGGACAACTGCTTTTTGCTGACCTCAGTCTTTCAGAGCTAAAACTAAGGATCATGGCATTGGTGGCTTTTGAGATGAAGCACTTGACTGAGCCAAGTTCCACACCACTTCCCCACTAACAGGACTCTTCTTGCTTGCAGGTAAATGGCCACCTAGACTACATGAAGCAAATGGACACTATCCTAAAAGCAGTGGGCATTAAAACCAAGGAGTGTTGGCTAAAAGAGAAGGGCAGCAGCAACTTTTTCTCTTCTCTAGACAAGAAATCACCGCAGGCAGCAGGCAGTGAAGCTCAGAAAGTGGAAAACACTGTGCATGAAGAGGTGGCTGACAGTGACTACTGGTCTTGGGCACCCACGGAGAGCACCAACCCCAAGCCAGGATGCTTGAGCTCTGTGCCAGTGCACCTGGTGATTCCTGATTCACCAGCCCCACCAGACACCACCAGAGACACTGACCTGCTGTGCGGGGATGAGGCTGTCCCGGCTGGCCACGCTCACCGCCGTTATTCCCCTGGGTGTCTCCTGGGAGAAACCTCGCCCTGCTGCCCTGACAGTGGGAACAACAAGAAACAGGCAGCGGGTGAAGGAGCAAATTAGAACCCTTTGTGTTGGCAGAGATGCTCAGCCAGTACTAAAACTGCTTCCAAAGCACCGTCTGTTGGACTGGGATTGCCAAAGAAGTATTGGTGGAGCCAGCAGAGCTGGAGCTGCAGTTTTCCGACCCTCCTGAGAGCTTGAGGCATGGCACTAGTGTGGCAGCAGGTCAAAGCATTTGGAGCAGCTACCCATGGTGTCTCCCACAGATGAGAAAGGGCTGCCCCTTACCTGAATCAGCATTGCTCCTTTGGAAGCAGTCGCACTTCCCTCCTCACACAAACTGGGCTTATTCCTGAGGGATGCAGCTGTCACCACTGGGGACACCATTGGGTCTCTGCTGTATAAGTCCCAGGTAAACAGGCACTCCAGAAGCAGTTTTAAGCACATTGCAGAGGAAAGGGCTCATCTCAAGGGTATTAAAATCAGTTTTCCTTCAGTTGGGTTCCACGGGAGCAGGACCTTGACAGGCTCTGGCTGCCCAGCTGCATCTCAGCATCCACACTTCAGCTCTGCTAGCAGGGCAGGCAAAAGACTGTGGCTACCTGGCTTCTTTCCCCGTACACAGCTGGTTTGCTGCCAGGACTTGGGCACTTTCTGATTGACAACAGTTTCCCTGCCTGCAATCTGAGGGTGGTGAGTGCTTGAGGCCACAGTGCTCTAGGACCATGCTTTGAGTCCCTAGGTGAAAGACAGCAGAAAAAAACAGTGGACTTTTTATGATTTATTACTTTGTGAAACTTCCTGCCAGGCTCTGCAAGCCAGCAACCCACAGAGACTTTCATTTTGTGTCCCACACACATCCCCAGCCTTAAAAGCCCCCCCTAGACACATTTTTAATTGGCTTAGAATAAAACCAGTATTTGGCATAGAATAAACACAAATCTGTTTGATTTCTGCCTCCTTCCATAAAAGTGATTTGGCATCTGCTCTCTTCTCCCCAGTCCTGAACTGGAGGGAAGGACCCTGCTTTCCATCCTCTGCTGTGCCAAGTCTTCCAAAACTGTATGGGACTGATCCACAGCTTCCATAAAAGGTCCGTTTCTGGTCTATTTTGCCACTCAGCCCAAGAAAATGCAAGCTAGCAGGAACATGGCCAAGGATAACCCCCCTTCTGAGAACACCTCTGTGTTTTTCTGCTTTAAAACACATGCTGGATGCAGTCAATACCACCCTACAGCTGGGTCTGGAGGGGCTTGGTGGCTCACGAGAGGGGAAATAGTGTGACTGTAGCTTCTGATTTCGGTTCACATGAAGCTGTCCCCCTCCTGCCCCATTCCAGCAGCTGGTTTTAAACCCACCTCTCCATTCTGTACCCAGCCTTCTGCAAGTCTTACCTGTGGGTTATTTCTCAGGAGGTGGAAAACGCAGCTGTTTCTGGGGTGGCAGTGTAACCTGTTCATGAACAGCTCTGGGTATAGTGCCTGGCTTGTACTCTCCCCAGTTCCTTCCTCTGAGGGGGCTTAGAGCTCTCTGCTCTGATTCTCCAGTGGTGCTGTGCTGCGGAGTGACTGGAGCTGTGGGTGGGACAGGCTCTGGGACCCCACAGTGATGGGGCTTCTTTGCCAGTCAGCGTTGATGCCACTGGCAGCAGGAAAGGGATATGAGTTCTCCACTACATCACAGGATTTGTCCACAAACACATTATTACAAAGATGGGAGAGTGACGTATTATTGCTGTTGAACACTTGGCTGGAAGAAGCGGTCGCTGTCCATCTGCTGAAGCTCATGGCTGCTAACTTGGTGAACTAATGGACTTTAAGAGTTCACCGTGTATTTTTCTGCTCCTTTTTAGGTGGAGCTGTAGTCAAAGACTGCTTTTATAGAAAGCTGCTTGTGGAAAGATGTACATAATAACCTTCATGCTTGATCCCAAACTCAAGCTGTTTGGGCTGAAGGGTTTGATGTTTGACCCTGTGCCAAATCCTTCCCCTGTTATGGTCCTTTACCATGGACCACTGGGCTGGAGGCTGCCAGGGTGATTGTAGCAAGTAAATGACAACTAAGTCATAAAAACCCTTGTTTTGTTCTAGGACAGACGTGGGCCATGTGGAAAGAGAATGAATGGACTTGCTTAGTATGTAGCTGCAGCTTCCAGCACCCCATACCCTGGGGATGCTTTTTATTCATTTGTATAACCGTGGGCTCCAGGAGCACAATCTCATTAGCATGAGAGGGCACAGGAGCACGCTGCCAACGCATCCCTGCAGCTGGAAGGCACTTGGGGAAGAGGGCCCTTACCACAGCACTGGCTGTGAGGGTGGTTGAGGGGCTGCCATTGCCATCTAAAAGTCAATATTCATTTAGGTTCTCTGGGGGGTAAGTGTATTTTCTAATTGCATCATCTAAAAATTGATGGATTGTGAGTGCAGAGGGTGATGGTCGTATGCCAAAAATAGGAAACTGTAGGATGAGACCTAAAGGGAAGCTCATCTCATTACTACTGTCGGGAGACCCACAGAGCCACAAACAAGTCCAACACCCACGTCCTTGCTGAATATCCAGCAAGCTGTGCTGAATGTTTTGCATCCAATTTAATCCCCCGTAGCACAGGCTGTTGGTGATTAGTTTCCCCACAACTCACTGCTTTCGCAGGAAACTGATGCAGCTATGGCCCAAATTGTGTGAGGCCATTAAATGCCGAGAAGACGTGATGTTCTGTAAACTGCAGCAGACCCAAGTCCCTCGTCCATTCATGGGATTTGCATTCCACCGTTTCTCTCAGTGCACTGGGTGAAACAGTGCTGATCAGCTGAGCTGTGTGAGCAGAAGCTGGAAACTAGAGCTTGGGCTTGTGCCTAAGGAGACACAGGTTTGTGGAAGGGTCTGGAGCCTGAGGTTCAGAGGAACCAGTGATGAGAGCAGCTTGCAGAGAAGTGGGGAGGGATTGGTGATGGAGAGCAAAGGAAGGATGGAAAGAGAGAGAAACAAGGCAGATTGAGCAATAAAACATGGCTTTGCACTGGCCAAACCTACCCACAGAAGTGCTCAGTGTCAACATCTCCAAGGAGATGAACGTTGCATTTGAAGAGGCTATGGAGCAGCAATGCCCAGGCAAGGAGATGCAGCACATTGGTCCTCCAGGGAGTTTCATGGGGCTGGGGGAATCCTTCTCAGCACACAGAGGTCCATAACACCACACTGGGATGCCACCGCTCAGGCCATAGGGTGGTTGAGCTGCTTGGGCTCTGCATCAAGGGGCTCCACATCCAGGGGCTTCACATTGGAGAAGTTGAGCAAGCGAGCAGTGGGAGCTGGGAGAGCCCAGGGGCCGTCACCAGGCTGCAGCAGGCTGTGTCTGTTCCCCAGTGCCCCAGAGTCAGCAGAGTCTGTCTCAGCCTGCAAGGTGAGGACGTTCTTGAGGGATGTGGCAGCATGGGGTCCGCTGTTGGAGTTCCTCATGGAGAGGGAGATGGCGCTGGGACGGGGCTCCCTGGTGCGCCGGCAGCAGGGCAGGTATTTGCCCATGGCCCTCTTGAAGTCCCTCATGAAGAGCGGGTAGATGATGGGGTTCATGGTACTGTTGCAGTACCCAAGCCAGGTGAGAACATCGAAGAAGCCAGCTGAGACACAGCCACAGACTGCCTGGCATGGGACACACAGCAAGGATTAACAGCATTTCCCACCACAGCCCCAATCCAGAGTGCTTTCCCAGGCACGCTAACATCTTCCCTTTGAAGGAGCCCTCCAAAACCCTTTTGAAATGTTTGTCATTGTTCCCTGCAGAAATTGCATGTTTGGTCCCAGAGGCTTTCCAGCAAGACCTGCAGGCAACTGAGAGTCAACGCAGCTGGTTCAAAGGGAAAACCTGATATAAAAGATCCCCTATATGCTTACCTGCATCACATTGGTGATGAAGAAGGGAAGCCATGCCACGAAGAACATGCCCAGGAGGATACCCAGAGTCAGACTGGCCTTCAGTGCCTTCCTGCTGTGCTTGTTGGTGAACCTCCTGCTCTCGCTGCCAGCCACAGGCTCGCTCAGGCCACAGGGAACCTGCAGTGGAAGACGGGGCAGTGAGTGAGAGCTTCTCCATGGGCTGGGGCCACCAGCACTGGTGCCAGCCTCCTGCTCCAAGCTGTGGTGTTGGGGATGCAAACCCTCCGCTGATATTTGCCTTCTTATGAAGGGAAGGAGGGTGGCACAGTCCACAGGCCCCAAAGCAGAAACCAGGCAGAGGGAGCAACAGACACCCTCAACATGGAAAGAATTTATGGGTTTTGTATGATTAATGAGGGTTTATTCATTAAGATGCTGTATTGAAAGAATGGCCTTGAGCTACATGAGGGCAGGTTGAGACTGGACATCAAGAAAAATTTCTTCACCAAAAGGGTTCTCAGGTACTGGTAGAGGCTACCCAGGGGGGTAGTGGAGTCCCCATCCCTGGAGGGGTTTAAGCACCAGGCAGATGAGGTGCTGAGGAATCTGGTTTAGTAGTGGTCACGTACAGTTGGATTCAATCATCTCAAAGCTCTTTTCCAATCAAATGACTCCATGACAATCCAAGTCAGTGTTTTGGTGAGGATGAAGCTTGCCCTACAGAGGCAACTCTAGCTGCTGGTTAGAGCAGCAAACTAGTTATGTTTTTAAAAGCAGGACTTCGAACATTTCAGTGCACAAACACCACAGTTCAGTCCTCCAACCACTCCTGCAATCTAAAATTAATAATTGTCTCAGCCCTCTGCCATAATTAAATGAGGTCCCGTTGCCATCCAACTTTCTGCCAAAAATGAAAATAATCACAGAATCACAGAATGGTTTGGGTTGGAAGGGACCTCAGTCCCACCCCCTGGCATGGGCAGGGACACCTCCCACTGCATCAGGGGCTCCAAGCCCCATCCAACCTGGCCTGGAACCCCTCCAGGGATGGGGCAGCCACCCCTGCTCTGGGCAACATGGGCCAGGGTCTCCCAACCCTCACAGCAAAACATTCCTGCCTAAGATCTCATCTCAATCTCCCCTCTTTCAGCTCAAAACCATTCCCCTCATCCTATCCCTACACTTCCTGATCCAGATCCCCTCTCCAGCTTTCCTGGAGCCCCTTTCAGTACTGGAAGCTGCTCCAAGGTCTCTGTGCAGCCGTCTCTTCTCCAGACTGAACAACACAGCAGAGGCGAGCAACCCAGCAGAGCCCTCCAGCCCCACATCAGCTCAGGTGGAGGGCAAGGTGCCCACCAGGGAACTCAGGGAATCAGCCAGGGCACCTGCCGGCTTCATCTTTTTAACTGGAGTTTGAAAGGGTTTTAAAAGGGGATCTGGTTAAAATACCGGCTCCAGGAGTGGGTGCTGTTTCCCCAGCTGAGCAAAGCACTGTAGTAGCCCCCAGTGCCCGAGCGCAGCACAGGGGCTGCAGGTCTGTGGGGGGTGGTTGTGGAGTCCAGAAACCTGGCATCGGTGGGGAGAGAAACATTTTCTAACAGTGTCTGATCTTTGATTCTCATTTTCCTTCCAAAGGTCTGGTTCATCTTCTCAAGTGCAGGAGAGCTGCCCAAGTCAGAGAGTTCTGGCTGCTTTCTTAAAAGAGAGAACAACATGAATCAAGGTATCTAAAGGCAATTAAGTTTGGTTTTTCCCTGTTGAATGTGAGGTCTATAAAGCCTATTATGAAGAATTAAAGCCACAAGATTTAGTGAAAATCACTTTCTCCCAGTGCAATACAAATAAGTGCAGCCCCGCTCTGGTTATAAAGAGCAGGAGGTGTTTTGTGGTTCCCATTATAGATCAGATGACAAAAATAGCAGCTGGCTCTTCCCAGTAAAGTGCTCTCCAGTATCTGGTATTTGCTATTATTTAAACTCCTTCTCCCCCATATCTCACGCCCACCACGGCCAAGACTTACAAATGGAAAGTCAGATAAGATTAAAACCCTGTGGGATTATGCTATCCAAGAGGGGGGCAAAACTGCATTTATTTTGTGCTGCTGAGCATTTTCAGCTCTACCTTAATTTCTCTGCTTCTGCTCATGCTGTTTCTGAGTTCTGGAGCAGCCTAAGAGCACTGGGACAAGAAATAGGGCACCTCAGAGGACATCAGGGAGATGGCTGTTGCCCAAAATCTCCCCCCCGTGATCTGGTTGCAAGAGCCCTTTGCCAACTCTGGTCCTGAGGCCATCCAGAAAGCAGAAACACTCTGGGGCTGCAAGGAACGACATTGCTGTGGCCACCTTACCTGCAGTGTGGTCTTGTCAGTGGTGGTGGCCACGTTGGAGGCGAGAGAAGCCACCTGCACTGCTTGCTTGCGGGCTGCCAGGAGGATGCGGCAGTAGGTAAAGGAGATGGCCATGGATGGGAGGAAGAAGGTCAGGCAGGAGGCCACCAGGGCGTAGGGCAAGCTGACCAGCAGCCGACACTGCTCCTCGTCTCCCTGGGAGGTGACGTTCACGGCCTGGACTTCAAACTCCAGCTTGTGCCAACCCATCTTGATAGGCAGGAAGGAGGCCAGCGCGGCCAAGGTCCAGGTGGCCAGGATGAGCCAGAGGGCTCGGCAGGAGGTCATTCGCAGCTTGTATTTTAGCGGGGAGATAATGAGCAGGTAGCGGTCCAAGCTGATAATACAGAGGTTGAGGATGGAGGCACTGCAGCACATAACGTCAAAGGAGTACCAGAGGGAGCAGAAGTCGCCCCACAGCACCCAGCGGCCATAGAGCTGGTTGAGCATGGCCGGGGGCATGACCACCAGCCCCACCATCAGATCAGACATGAAGAGGGACACCAGGAAGTAGTTGGAGGTGTTGCGGAGGGAGCGCTGGGTGATGATGAGGAGGATGAGGAGGAAGTTTCCTGCAGTGGTCAGCAGGATGATGAAGCAGAGGAAAGCAGCTACCCAGCTGCTCCCCACCAGCAGCGAGCGCTCGCCTAGCACGCTGGCATTAGAGGCTCTCAAGTCACCTTCCATGAGAAGCTGGGGGACCTTCTCCAGCCGTGACCTAGATTCAGGTGATCATTGCCAGAGCCAGCTCCAGGGAAAGAAGCACCACCTCTCTCTCACCTCTCTCTCCTCTCCTCCTCTCCCTCTCTTCCCCTGCTTTCTCTCTTCACTGACAGTTAGTGCAGAGTGACATTCCCAGGAGCTGATCAGCAGGAGCAAGGGTCCCCTCCCCGTTACTCACAGCCAGACATTTCCTCGTCCCTGCAAATTCCCTGGCACTGGGATGTCTCTGGATGCTGCTGCTGGATGCTGGGGATGCTCTGGGCATCGGCAAGACTTGGGATGCTCTGGATGTCAGGATGCTTGTGATGCCAGGGATGCTCTGGACGTGCTGGACCAGGAAATAAATCTGCACCCCAGGATGCTGGGAGTGCCCTCCATGCGCTGGACCAGTGAATAATCTGTACCCCAGGATGCTGGGATGCTCTGGACCCAGAATACTCCAGATGCTGGATTCCAGGATGCTCCAGATGCCAGGGATGCTCTGAACCCCAGGATACTCTGGATGCTGGTGATGTTCTGGACCCAGAATACTCCAGATGTTGCACTCCAGGATGCTCCAGATGCTCGATGCTCTGAACCCAGGATACTCTAGATTCTGGGTATGCTCTGGACCCCAGGATGGTTGGATGCTCTGGACCCAGAATGCCCCAGATGCTGGAGACCCCTGACGCTCAGCTCTCACCCCCAACTGGGCTTGACTGCCTCTGTCCCCGGGGCAGCAGAGCCTGCTGAGCGACTCTGTGCCTGAGCTCCGCTGCTGCAGGCAGAGACCGCAGGGAGAGGCAGAGCAGCCCTGAGGCGAGGACGGGGATGCTCCCAGCCAAGCTCGTCTGAGAGGAGGAAGATGCAAGCGAGGAGCGTGGGAGGTGTCTGTCCTCTCGGCGAGGTGCGTGCAGGGGTACGTGTGAGTGCATGTGCAGGTGCCAGCCAGACTTTTACCTGCCGCTCTGCCATCCACAGAAAAGGATGCAGAAATGCCAAGTCGGAGGGGGTGGGGCTGAGGAGGGGGCGGGAGGGAGGAGGAGATGGAATGAAACGCTAATGGAAACGGGAATTTGGTCAAAACTCCACAAAGTAGCAGCCGGAGAGTTCCCTTTTCCACCTTAAAAAGAGCCAGCACCACGATCTTTCTTGCCTCCACCGGCCGCCTCTGCCCAGGCAGAGCCCTGGGCCAGCAGCGCCGCAGCCAAGCCCAGCAGCCAGCACTGGACACGAGGCTCCATCTGATAAACCCCCAGATTTTGCAAAGCCAAATGAAAAGCGACAAACTCTGAGCACAGCATTCCCCAGTCCCTGCTTGGGAGCAGCCTTGGAGAGGATTGGCTGGCTGCTCGTCCAGCTGTCTGCAGACAGGGATGGAGCTGGGGCCTCGTCCCTCCACTGCGGGGTCATCTGGACTCGGCCTTGGCACAGTCCAGCTCCTGGTTTTGCAGCAACAATTGCAGCTGGACCCATGGCAACTTGCCCTTTGGCGAGCAGGAGGCAACACAAGAGAGGACCCATCGAGCCCTGCTGGTTTCTTCACCCCATCACCAAGTTCAGAAACCACTCATGAATCTATAAGTACCATCAGGTATGCGACATTGCCACCTCTCCCTGTCACAGCCAATACCTCAGGCTGCTTGGCAGAAACTCATTGTTTTTTAATTACCCAGCTCGTGAAAGTTTTTTTCTTCCGATTCCAGATGTAATTTCTCCCTGGAGGCAGCCCAAAGCTGAGGGCACCAACTCCACAGAATCACACAGAATCACAGAATCACCGGGTTGGAAGAGACCCACCAGATCATCGAGTCCAACCACTCCCACAACACTAAACCATGTCCCTCAGGACCTCGTCTACTCATAATTTAAACACCTCCAGGGAAGACGAATCAACCACCTCCCCGGGCAGCATATTCCAGTGCCTAATGACCCTTTCCGTAAAAAACTTTCTCCTAATCTCTAACCTAAACCTCCCCTGGCGGAGCTTGAGGCCATTCCCCCTTGTCCTGTCCCCTGACACCTGGGAGAAGAGCCCAGCTCCTTCCTCTCCACAACCTCCTTTCAGGTATTTGTAGAGAGCAATGAGGTCCCC
>WAAB01015137.1:0-55882 GCA_013389865.1 Piaya cayana | reverse complement strand
CCGGATCCTCTCTGCGACCCTTCTTATAGATGGGCACAACATCAGCCTCCAGTCCAGAGGAACTTCCCCAGTCATCCAGGACTGCTGGAAGATGATGGAAAGGGGTTTGGCCAGTACATCCACCAGCTCTCTCAATACCCTGGGGTGAATCCCGTCTGGGCCCATAGACTTGTGGGTGTCCAGTTGGGAAAGCAAGGCTCTGACCTCCTCCTCTTGGACCTCCAGCACAAAACCGAGCTCCGCACATGTCTCTGTTGTACCCTGGCTTCTATCCCTGTGGTCATAGGGCCACACGTTGCCCTTTATCCCTGCGCCTCTACTGAAAATTCTGTGAGCACATTTCCCTTGGGAACGTGAGAAACATCCACTGGTAAAACCTTCAAAAGGACAAACTCTTCGAAGCAAAGGCAATAATATTTTTATTTTACAATTCAGCGCTGAATTGGGTGCCCTTCTAAAAAAGGCGTAACATCTTACAAAAGCGGTGGGTATATATACTAGTTTTAGACAAAGAAACATATAAATCTTCAAAGAATCCTCATTTTTTTGGATTATCCAACCACGTCCAAAGACTCCCTTCAGGTTAACTCCTACAACAGCTGCATCTTACAAGGCAATAAGCATATTGATACATTTTCATAACCCTAAGACAGGGCTATCTCTTAGCCTAAAATAGCAAGATCTTACAGGACAAGTTTATATGACAAGATAATTATACAAACCAGCTACAGCAAAACTTATCAATTAATTCTCACAATTCACCCCCTTTTGCTTATTACATCTTCTTTTTGCTAAAGCCCATAACTTTTTTCTAATTTACACAATATTAATTGTAAGTTCTCCTCCTCTTCTTCTTCTTTCTTCCGATCTCTTTTCTTCAACGCCGTAATTTTCTGAGCCATCTCACTCTGGCTTGATGCTGCCGTTCATGGATTTGTTGGAATACTCCTTAGCTGCATTCCTTCAACTACACTAGAAATCGGTCTTATAAAACACAGCACAAGGGGTGGCAAAAGGAGTAACCCAGCAGGTAAGAAAGCTTTCTTCCACCAAGCTACCCCTACGAGATTATCCCACCACCTGGAGTCTAACATAGACTTCCATTTCTGCACTGGGACATGTGCAGTTTTTTGAATTGCAGTTGCAAGGTTCATTATTGCTTGGCCATTATAATCTATTTTAAGGCAACAATCAGCAGTGTTCCATTTTCCACACACGCCCCCTTCTTCTGCCCATAAATAATCTAGAGCTAGTCTGTTCTGATATATCACCCCTCTCATCTGTGTTTGCTGTTCGGCCAACAATTTGAGGCTGGTTGCTGTCTGATCAGTGATTAATTCTACTGCTGCCTGTAACCTAATTATTCTATTCAACATGTAAATAGATGTTTGATAGCCCCAACTTCCATCTTGTGCCCAAGTGTCTGGTCCATATGTCTGGATAATTCTGGGGGCCATTTGTCTTCTCTCCAGGTTTGGGCTCCTCCAACTTTTATGTCTGACCATTTTTACCTCTGTAAGTCCTCAAACAAGAGAATTCCTAACTCATCCCTCTCCTTCACGGGCAACATAAAAAATCCCACTTGAATTATCCCTAAGGTACAGCTAGCTCTCCTCCAAATTACCAGGAAGCTTCAAATAGGCTCTTCTACCACAAATCCAAAATAATCCATCCGGGGGCTCTCCACCAGTTCCTGAAGTGTTTCCTGGGCTTTTCCAAAATTTCATGATCCTTGGTAGCCCCTGGATTGGATTATTTCCACTGCAATTAAAAACTCCTTCCTGAATGTCCTTGGTACAATTGTTAATAATTTTGGTCAAATACCTTTTTTTCCCAGGCCACCAGGTCCCATGAGGGTCATCTTTTTATTTTCCTCAGGTCCTGTACTACTTGGTAAATTCCATCCAGCTTTTTCACTAGTCAGATCTGCATACCACTAATAGTTCCATGCTGTAATAAGTTATTAATTGGGCTTTCTATTCCTTTGCACTCTTTTAATCTCAAAGGATATTGTCTCTGGCATACTTCTTTGGGCCCTTAAACTCTGCTTTCATTAGTATCTGTTAAAATCCCATACACAAACAAAAAATCCTCTTTCTTGTAAGGTAGCACATCTACTTTAAAACAACTTTCTCAAAAGTATTCAAATATTTTCTCCAGATTAGGATCGACCAAAAAGTCCAAACCCTCAAACACTGTTGATCAATGATCAATCTTCCTTAAATCTCTTGAAAAATAAACCTGGCCCATCTGTGCTCCCTCCCTGTGCTGTGATTCTGCACACGCCTGCAGGGATCTCGGTTTCCAACAGTTCTGGAAAAAAGTTCAGTGCCAAAAAGCAAAACCCAGTTGTCAGCAGCAGCCAAGGGTCAACACAGCAATACAGACACTGGAGGGCCAGAGTGGAACTGGAAGGCTGTTAGACCTTGGTGAGGACAGCAGACAGTCCGGTGCCTAAGGCCGACAGTGCCATCCACTCGCGGGACCTCATTCCATTTTGTAACTGGTATGGCTCCTTCAGGTGGATTCTGAATGGAGCCTAGTTTGCTACATTTAAAGATTTCTGGTTTTAGCTGCAAAACAGCTCCCCACTCCCTGCCTCTGTGGAAGCTCAGGTTGTGCGAAAGGAGGTGGAGACATCCTGCTCCAAACACCTTAAAACAGCAGCTCCTGGAGTTTACACCCCTGACAAACGCAGATCCTGTTTCACCATCCACCAGTAAAAGGGGCCGCCTGATGAGGCTGGGTGCCCGTATGGATTTCTCTGCCCTTTCCTGTCTCCTGGCTCTCCTGTAAATCTCCCATCCCAGACTAAAAAAAACTTATCCTAATTTACAGGGCAGCTCCAGCCCTGCCAGGATCCTTCCTTGCCAGTCCATCCTCATGGCAGTCACTGCCTTCACACAGCCCTGCTCTCCAAAGTTGTGCAGAGCCCAGGTCTCAAAGAGAGGGACAATGAGAGACGTCTGCTTGCCTGGCACAGCTCCCCCCTTGCCCTTCTGGAAGTGGTGGGACTGGGTGGGACTCACGCCAGGATCAGGCACTCACAGGAGCATCATCTGTTTCTGAGGGCATAACAATGCTGGGTGGCCAGGTGGAATTAGGAGGTTAGAAGCATGTGCTTGGCCCTGCCCAGGGAATGCTTGAGGAAAACAGCCCAGTGGCATCCAGCCAAGGTTCTTGTGTCCTCTCCTCACCTACAAAGGGAAGTTCATGTCCATGTCCAAGTTCAACTTCCTCCACCCTAGAGCCCAGGCCACGAACCTCAGGAGGCCTGGACATGCCAGATCGAGAGTGTCACCTAGTGGCAACAGAGCTGATGAAGATGATCCGACCCCACCAAGACCCCTCACACTTCCCACACGAGTGGGACCAACTGCCCTCAAACCTCCCCGCTGGAACGCGCCCTCGCATGCAGCCGTGCCTGGGCAGCAGATGATGCACAAGCTCTCCCCGTCCACATGAAGCCCATGTGCCAAGCATTTGGGGCTGGTTTTCCTCTTAGCAGCTCTTCCCAATTTGAATGCAGAAGGAAGTCAAAGGGAGCTCTGCTCTCCCATGCCCTGTGTCCTCCTGAGGTGCCTGGTTTTCTGGTGTAAACAGCCTCTACCCCATCAGCACTGAGGAGCCAAGAACCAGACAGGCGTTGGAACATGGAGAAATGGGAGTCAGAACTAATTTATTTAAGAAAAAAAACAAACCTTGTAAAAGGAGAGGAGGCATCGATTAGAAGCTCTGGAAGCTCTTGTCAGGGCAGTGCCAAAGAAATCAGCTTTATACAACAGAGAGAAAGAGGCAGCAGGAGAGGCCTGGGGCTATTCCTCCACCCTGAGCCTCCCCAGCCCTGTGAAGGTACCTCAGCATCCTGGCACACATCCCCCTTCTCCCTCCACCACGATTAAAGTGCAGCAGGGAGAGGGAGGAGAAGGCTGGATCACATCCCAGTGTGAGTGAGCTCTTGTCCTTCCCCTATGGGCCACAAAATGCCAAACCCCAGTGTCCAGCAATGTGGTGGTCCTGAAGACCAGCAAGGAAAGGGCTCTCACCACCACGACTCCCAGCAACCTCAGGTATGTAGCCCCAAGGCAAACCCTGGGGCAAAACACTCCCCAAGAGCCACCCAATATGAGGGAGCTCAGTCTAGATGAAGATCCAGCAGCTGCCAGGAGGAACAGCGCGTCCACGCCGAGCCTGTGTGTCCATAGGCAGGCAGAGCAGATAGGAAGAAGGGATGTCCTGGCATCTCGTCTGGGACTCTGGAGAGGCTGCATCCCTTCTTCATCCACCCCAGTTATGAGCTCTTTACAAGAGAAACACCTGAGGAACCCAGCAAAGGCTCCACAGCAGGGTCCACCCTGCAAACAGCCCCCAGGAGCCCAGCTCAGCCAAGCTCTGCTCTCTGCCAAAGACCCCTCGTCCAGGCTCCCGCTCCTCTCAATATATTATTACTATTATGTGCAAGTAGTTTTGCATCAGAAACCCCCCAGCCCTCCTCTCTTGCCTGCAGCTCCAGCCCCACGTCCACCCCTCAGCCCTCCCTGTGCCTCCCAACATTCCTCCAGCCAGGGGTGTTGTGGAGAGCAAAGCGAGAGGGACCTTATTAGATAGGAAAGACTCCACCACCCCTCCCTCCCCAAACCCCGGCCCTCTCCCTTGCTCACACCCCTGCCCGCGCTGCCAGCTGCAGGGACAGTCCGCAAGCACCAGGTCACTCCTCGCCCTCCTCCTCGTGGTGGTGGTGGTGGCTGGAGGCAGGAGGTTCTTCCACCTCCTGCTGGGGGTGGGCGTAGTGGTGGGGGCCAGGGCCTTCAGCAGCCATGTTCTCCTCTGCATTCAGGTAGACATTGAACAGGGCTCCCTCGTGGCTCGGCTCCTTCCCACAAGCCTGGCAGCTACAGTGAAGGATCTTCTCCACCAGCTTGTCAACCCTTGGAATCTCGTCATTGCCTGGACAGTCCAGTGTCACCTGGGCAGAGGGACAAGGATGCAGCAAGTGAGTGTGCAGGCCCCGCACCCCGATGGCTGCCCTGCTGCAGGTGCTCTGCCCTCCCTGTGCCCTTCAGGTGGCATTTTAAGTGAGAAGCAATAGCTTGATTCCCACACAAACCCCTGTCCCCAGCCAGTCTGCAAGCCCAAGAATATGCTGGGGAGGACGCCTTGCAGGTGACAAGGAAAAAAACAGTGATTTCTTCACAGTGAGGGTGGGGAGGCCCTGGTCCAGGCTGCCCAGAGCAGGGGTGGCTGCCCCATCCCTGGAGGGCTTCACGGCCAAGTTGGATGGAGCTTGGAGCCCCTGATCCAGTGGAAGGTGTCCCTGCCCAGGACAAGGGAGTTGGAACGAGATGATCTTTAAGGTCCCTTCCAACCCAAACAATTATATGACTGGAGTGGGGCACTGCTCCCAGGCACTACTGGCACACAGGTATCAGTAGTAACTGTGAAGGTTACCCACAAACAACGCTGCTGAGCATCTCAGAGGGTTTGTACTGAACCATCTGCCCAAATGTCTGGGCCGAAAGCAAAGACAAGGCTGGGCCCAGCTTTCTTGTTCTAGGCTGACTCAGAGGGCAGGTTTATGGCTCTGCGTGGGTGATGGGTTTGAGGGTGATGGCAGATGGGCTGTGGGAAGCTCTTCTGGACATCGAAAGAAAAAACTCCCAAGTGGGAGTAAGTGACAAAAGGAGTGCTGAAGGGAACAGGCATACGAGATGAGCACAGGAATGAATAATGCAGGGACTGACGGGAGATTCTTCTGCAAATCATGACAAATGCATCACTCATCACAGAAGCCAAGTTGCTTCCAGCAGCTTCTTCCATCCCAGCATCTCATATGGGCTGGAGCACCTCCCATACGAGGACAGGCTGAGAGAGTTGGGGTTGTTCAGCTTGGGGAAGAGAAGACTGTGGGGAGACTTTATAGAAACCTTCCAGTACTTGAAGGGGGCCTACAAGAACGCTTGGAATATTTACTAAAGTATGGAGTGACAGGGTGAAGGGGAGGGGTAGATTTAGACTAGACATAAGGAGGAAATTCTTCACAATGAGGGTGACGAGCCACTGGAACTGATTGTCCAGGGAAGCTGTGGCTGCCCCATCTCTGGAAGTGTTCAGAGCCAGGTTGGCTGAGGCCTTGAGCAACTGGGTCCAATGGGAGGTGTCCCTGCCCATGGCAGGGGGTTGGAACTAGGTGATCATTAAGGTTCCTTCCAACTCAAACCATTCTATGATTCTGTGATCTCAAGACAAGGCAGAGTCACCCAAGAAATACCCTGGAAGGAGACTACGCCTGGGAAAACCTCAGGGAAAGAGAAGGACTTGCCCCACAGTGGTGGCAGAGCAGACTTGCAAGCCCCTGAGTAAAGCCATCCCCAGCTGCAGGAAGGACCATGGAGCAGGCATGGATACTCACGATTTCCCACATGGACTGGGCAGGCATGCAGGAGTCGCAGTGAACCAGGGACTCTGTGGACTGAGGGAAGGTGTTGGGGACACTGTAGCTGAAGCACTGTCCCAGGCAGGCCCTGCAAAGGCAATGGGAGGGATGAGGGCTCAAGGGAGGTGCCTGCTCTTCCCAAGAAAGGCAGAGAGAGATTTGACCTTCCCAAGACAGACAGACAACTGAGCAGTGGCAGGACGTGGTGCCTTGGCTTCTCGTGTGGCTGACTATCCCCAGAGCCAATGCACTGTCACCAAATAGAAATGGGCTGCATCCAGCTCTGCACTGAGGGTGGGTCCATACCTGTTCTGGATGGACTTGGACTCGCAGCCACTGTGCCCCACTATCTGGGTGATGTTCTTCGCCTCACACCAAGCACTCTTGTCCGGGAAGAGGGCGAGCTTGTTTATGGGGGGCGGTGCAGCCAGGAGCAACACTGGGAAGAGGGCACCAACCACAAACCATAACATCATGGCCCGCTCTGCTGAAGTCCTATAACTGGAGGCAAAGAGCAATGCATTAGCAGGAAAGGAAACACGTCAGCCAGCCCATTTCTCCAACCCCACAGCAGTTCCTGGCTTCCACGCATGCAGGTACATCCTCCCAGCGTGCTGGCATGCACAGGTCCCTCCACAGCCAGGGTGGCTCCTCAGAACAAGCCAGGAGGAGCAGGACATGCTGCTCTGCCTCCTGCCTTGATACAATAAGTGGTTACTATTGCAAAGAGTGGAATATTTTGATTTAAGCCGAAGTAGAATTCGCTTTCATCTAAGTGTCCCTCTAAAAGCATGGGGTGCTTTTCAAGCAGTGTTTCCCAGATACTGTTCATTCTTTGGAGATGAAAATGTCTTCGGTTCACTGTGATCTGTGCTGAGCAGAGGTGTCTGCTTCTACAATCCCCTCTGTTTGCAGTCTTTCCCGGTCCCTGATGCAAGGTCAGGCAGAGCTGAACCCAGCTCCAAATTAATAAGAGATTTGACTGTTGTGAAGTTCATTGTAGCATTAAAATAAGCCCTTGGAAAGTAGTAGAATATGCATAAGATTTCTGGGAAAATTTATCTACGTGTATGTAACTGGGAAACATATTTTGTAAGCAGTTCTTGTCTTGTAACACGTGATTGATGGGAGATCACTGCTTATGTTGCCCAGCCCTGAGGAAGGAGGCTCCAAAATGAGTCTTAAGAGAGTTGATTTGCCAGCATTTTCAGTATCACCCTCACCAAAACAAGCTCTGAGGCAAGCAGGTACCTGCATGGCCTCTCCCAAGCTCTGTGCCAGGAGCAGCTGCAGGGCTGTCAGCATTTCCCACCCAAAGCTGGGACGCGAGATGTTTGCACAAGTGTCAGTGCCGGGCTTCTGGTTTCTACTTGAGGACAGCAGATTTCCTCTCTTCCTTTTCCCCCATCTTAAAAGCCGAAGCTGGCCTTGCAGCAAGCCTTCCAGAGAAAAGGGACCGCTTTCCTGGGAAGGAAAATCACTCTTCTCCTAGGAGGGCGCAGTAGGTGTCGCTGCGAGGCAGCAGCAAGAGGGAGACGGGTTGGAATCCTCAGTCCGGAGGCCATGAACCCACAGAAATGACCCACAGAGCATTTATTTGTATTGAGCCACACAAACTCTACGAGTGTTTACTTTGAGGGAACACAGTCTGAGGGTAAGGGAGGCTTTTTCATAGAACCACAGAATGGTTTGGGTTGGAAGGGATCTCAAAGCCCACCCAGTCCCACTCCTGCCATGGGCAGGGACACCTCCCACTGCATCAGGGGGCTCCCAGCCCCATCCAACCTGGCCTTGAACCCCTCCAGGGATGGGGCAGCCACCCCTGCTCTGGGCAGCCTGGGCCAGGGCCTCCCCACCCTCACAGGAAAACTTTTCTCCACAAGATCTCATCTCAATCTCCCCTCTCTCAGCTGAAAACCATTCCCCTCATCCTATTCCTGCACTATCTGATCCAGATCCCCTCCCCAGTTTTCCTGGAGCCCTTTTCAGTACTGGAAGCTGCTCTAAGGTCTTCCCAGAGTCTTAAACCACGCATAAACCTCTCTCATGAAAGTGCTTGGCCATAGTTCTTTACCACCCTGGAGCAATCCCACGCAGGGTTTCCATGCAGGGCAGCTAAGCATTGAGCCAAGGTGCCTGCATTAACTCTCCCAGTCACTGGGGAAAGGCAGATGGAAAAGCATCATAGAAACAGGGAATTTTTTTCCTGTGTGGGTTTGGATGGAGGCACGGGGAAAGGCAGACATTCATATTTCCTAAATTATTTGTTAGAATCGTGTTATTTGTTATTTCCCTCTATTTGTTTATCCAGATGAAGATCCAAAGCCCACACTGGAAAGACTCCTGTGGATTCCCATGGCGCCTGGGCCCAGCCCTCCAACACTTGCCAGGGAAAGAGAGGAAAAAAAGCCTTGTTTATCACATGCCGGTGTCAGAGCTGGGGAATCCCAGCTGGGCGTTCCCTCGGACACTCACTTGATCTGCACAGTCTTCACTGACCCATCCTTGGACAGGGCAGCACCACATTTATCTGAACTACTGAGGCCGTCGACTGAGCCCTTCTCACAGCTCCACTTCAGGGGGACAGAGTGTTTTGCCCTGTCATCCCTCCACTGAGCCCAGTCTCCTGGAACTGAATCGAAAGAGACACGAGAGAGAGAGAGAGATGCCTCCCCATCCTTCATCCCAAGGCAGCCAGAAAAGGGCATCCTCACTCCCTTGCCCCAGGATCTCTGGAGGAATCAGGTGAGGCATCTGCTAAAGTTTCTGATTTCCTGGTGACACAGGAACTGCAATGGTGTGACAGCAGCATCACCACAGCCCTGGTTCCCTGACCCTCTCACACAGGCCCAGCACTTGCCCCTGGGAATCCCACGGGTCCCTGCAGAGAATTCTTGCACAGAGCAGGGTTTGCAGGTTTGGGGTTGAGGTCAGCAGAGGCTTTAAGCGCCTGAACTTGCCCTGCTGTTAATGAGAGCAGTGTGGTTGAATACATTTGACCTGACAACTCTCAGAGTTTGTTTCTGCTCCCTGGTTTCTTTTTTCCATTTCAGTGCGGGAATTCTGCAATTCCTGCTTGGAAGAACACGTCTGAGCTGCAGACACACACTTGGTTTGCTTGATTTTCTGAAATGAGCATCTCTGATTCCTCAAATGCCAGCAGCTCTGTGATGAGGAATCCTAGGGCAAGGCCGAGATCAGAGCTGGGATGTGACCCAAACAGCAATCACAACCCCCCGGGAACAACTGAAATTCCTCTCAAGTTAGAGGCAAGTTCACTTCTACATGCTCGATTAGAGAGCAATTTCCTTCTTTCCAAAGACGGTGGCTGTTTTTTTCCCAGGTTTCTCTTCATACCCAGCGGCAAAAGCACAAACAGTTTTGTCTGCGCTGACAGTCTTGCTTCCCTGGGACTTTTTTGTAGCCCTGGAGGGAGAAGTTGACCAGAGGGGTTTCTGCTGCACCAGCTGGAGCAGAGCCGTAGCCAGAGGCACGAAGTATCAACTCTGAGCATCTGCGCTCCTGTCTCCCTCCAATATTGAGAGGCAAATGAGTGCGGTTGTGCTCTGCTAAAGCACAGGACCTGGCCTGGATTCAAGAAAGCACTAAAGCATCTCCTTTAAGCCCCCTCTTTTCCTGAGCAAGGATGTGTCCATAAGAATGGCCCCACGGCTCAGCTGCTGGCCCGGTTCACAGAGTGGCTCTTGGCGAGGAGAAAACTGGGCACCCTATCAGAGCCAGAGCAACCACAGCTTCACCCCATTCCTCAAGGTGCTCAGGTGCTGAGCACTGCCACATCCCACCGATTTTAAGCCCTGAACAGGCCACATCCACACGGTGTTTTCCTTCTCCAAAGAATGCCCTGGAACCCACAGGGTTTTAGTAAGTACCAAGGTTTATGTCAGTGCCTTGGAATATGTCAGATGCAGCTGAGATTGGGAGGGAGCTGGGGCTGGAAGCAGCATGTTCGCTGGCTGAGTTCAAACCAGTCATGCGAACAGAGCTGCCACTAAAACCATTCATCTGACAGCAGCCACCGGGTCGGAGACAAAAGCACCGTGTTCCTTTTCCCCCCAGCTCCGAAGAGAAGGGGAAAAGGAAGACAAGGCACCCAAGCAGGTTTGCAAACTCCTGATTAAACAAAGGCATTGAGCACATTCCTCCGTGACAAGCTAAATTACATGTTGCAGCCCCTAAAGGAACAAGTGTGAGCTCTGGAGCACTGACCCCAGCCCTGGCCTGCTGGTGGGAGCAAGTGTTTCCCCACACACAGGCCCTTCTTTCTCTTCTCCGCACTAGGGCACATTTTTTTCCCTGCCAGTCAAAGCTTTTCAAGCAGAAAGTTCAGCTCAGTTCCGGCTGAGCCATCAGCCCCCCTTCTCCCTCCGCAGGGAACCACATGGCAGCTTCCCCCGCCATCCCTTCCCCACACATCTGAGAAATCAAATGACTCAGCCCTTGAGCCTGGCACATCCAGGACTCCAGAGACAAACAACCTCGCAGTGCACGCACAGCTGCAAGCCTTGTGGTGAGCAGCCTCAGAGCCCTTTTCCAGCCTGTCCCCATGCCCAAGGAGTTACGGGGCAAAATCATAGAATCACTGAGGTTGGAAAAGACCTCTCAGATCATCCAGCCCAAGTCCACCGTGCCTGCTAAACCCTGTCCCCAAGTGCCACATATATACAGTTTTTGAACCCATCCAGGGATGGAGACTCCACCACTGTCCTGGGCAGCCTCTTCCAATGCTTCATCACCCTCTTAGTAAAGAAATTTTTATTCGTATCCAATCTAAACCTCCCCTGGCACAACCTGAGGCCAATTCCTCTTGTCCTATCACTTGTTTCCTGGGAGAAGAGACCAACACCTGCCCTGTTACAGCCTTCTTTCAGGAGCTGCAGAGAGTGATGAGGTCTCCCCTCAGCCTCCTCTTCTGCCCAAGGCTGATGGGTCTCAGCACTCCTTCAGGCCCCAGAGAGCCTGGCGGGAATTGTTAAGCTTGGAAAAGACCTCTCAGATCACCCAGTCCACGAATCCTGCCTGGTTTGAGATCCAGTGGTAGGACACTTGGATGGTTTGTGTCACCTAGAAGAGCTCTTTCCTTCCATCCCAGCATTCCCAGGACTTTCAGGAGTCCCACAAGCAGGACAGTCCCCGCCAATGCCTGGAAGCAGCTGGAAAATCTACATCGTTACATCAGCTGGAGGACAATGACGGGAATTACCTCGGAGGCCCCGTTCCCACCATCCAGGCCACAGCTGTTCCCAGCCATTTGGAAGCTAAACACTTCTGGAGGAAAATAAAAAAAGATCTAATCATTTTTACTCTCTTTTTCCAGTGGGAAGTTTACACCACAACACAAGGCAAGCCTGTAGGTGGACATGGAGAGCATTTCATGAGGATTTTAATATCTTTATAAGTCTTTTTCTTATCCATAACTTTGCAGCTTTGCCAAACACATAAAAGCACAAACACAGGTATGTTGTGCTCATGGCCACATACGCAGCATCCCAGGTTCTGAGAGGCAAGAAAACACTCAGATTTATGAACCTTGCCCAGCCAAGGCTCAAAGCCTGTGACTGCAGCACAGAAATCATGTCAGGTCCATGCTGCAGCTATGGAAAGTGAGGTGGGAAGCTGGGAAACAGCCTCACCCCAGTGACTGAATCAGTGACCCACGTCCCTGTGGAAGATGCGGGAGAGCTCAGCAGAGATGGAGAAGGCGAGGGTTCCAGCTCCTGGTCTACACCAGAGTTGGCAATTCCACCTTCCTCTCCTGCCTCCCTGGACACACAGTCATCCTGCCCCGCAGAGACAGCTTCCCACCTAGCCTGGCCCTTGCTCTCCACCTCATGAGCTGCCAAGAGCCAACCCAGGCTGGGGTTAGACATGAACTGCAGCAGTACTAGGTCCTCTCTTTGTGTTCAACCCATCATTTGTACCATTCTGCTGAGAAAAGCTGCTGCACAGCAGTGCCAGGAGAAGAAGCAAACCCAAAGATGTTCTTCACAGCAAACTGCTCTATGCCTCAGTTTTCCCCACTTGTAAGACCAGAGACGGGGGAGCACCACACGCCGAGTGAGCTGGTGGGTGCAGAGAGAAAAAGCACGGGGCTGGAATGCCAGGCTTCCTTCGAGGGAAGAGGAGAGGGGCAGCTCCCAGCAGCCCCCACCCAAAAGACACAGTGTGTGTCCTCAACAAGAAGGTGCTCAGGGGATGCTGGGCTGCGGGACGGTGGGATTCAAGTCAGGACGTCACTGTGTGGTGGGGAGGTCGTGCAAGGACACCGTGCTGCAGGGCAAGGGGCACCACTGCCCAGAGAAGGGGAAGCTCTCAAAGGACTCGTGTGGAGCTCCGCTGCTGGGAGCTGCAAATGCTGAAAGTAACTGGTTATTCAGGCACCAAAAGTGAAGCAAAGATTCAGGAAGGGACAGATTTGGAGGCAAACAGAAAGAAATATGTCTGTCCCAGAGAGATCCAGGACACAGGGCTCCAGAGACACAGGATTTTGTCTGTACAGTAACTTCTGAATAATACAGGGATCTGCTGCTTAGGAATCACAATTCAAATAACACTTACTTACACAGAACAAAAAAATATTACAGCTCAGCATCAGTAGGATGAGGTTAAATCTAAACTGGGGAGATATGAAAGGATACTGTGCACTGAAAATGAAATCAAACCAAGTGATTTTCTTCACTGCTTTGCCTTTTTGTGAAATTTACATTCAGCAAAACCTTCAGTAGCTTCACATTTTCAATATTGTTCCAAAATGCACAAAATGCAATGTCCTTTAGTACTCTTTAGGATTCTGCTGTGCCTGCAGCAGCCCAGATTAACCAGGATAATGTCAGGGGAGAGGGAAGGGAACCGTGCACTGAAACTGAGCTCTAGAGGCAATTCCTCAGGACTGCGGACAGATGAGTTTAACTGAGCACAGAAGGCTCTTCTGAGCTGAGCTCCAGTCTTGCTTTGCTTTGCTGCAAAAACTGGGAAGGAATTACAAACAAATACAAATCGACTTATCATAGGAAAGTGTTTGATGTTTAAAATGCACAAGAATCAATCCTATAAACATTTTGATAATGGAACAAAAGCCATGTCATTTCTCACGGTGGATTTGGCTGTCTCTGCTGCTTTCAAAAGCAGGAGATGTGGAGGCTTCCCTGTCTGTAACACATGAATTTTCACTCGAGCATGGTTGGGCGCTGCACAGAAATATAAAGCAGAAACAGAGAGAAGCAGAGCAGCAGTTTTAAAGCCCTCTCTCCTCTCCACTTTGGCCAGAAGACCTTGGTACATTGGGAGTTTAAATCTGGCACCTCAACCACCACTGAGAGCTCGGGAAACTCATTTTATGCAGCTGGAAAAAAAAACCCAAACAAGCTCATTTACCTATAAAAGGCATTGGAAAGGCATTGGAAAGCCTCCTAGGGCCTTAGACAGGCTGAGAATGGGTTCCTGAAGGAGCTCTGCTGGAAAACAGGCATGGTAATGGCCTGGGGAGAAACCAGAGTAATAAAACCAGGTTCTGGTAATTTATTTCAATTGCTCCATTTCTTCAGCATTAACAACAATCACAGCCAGGAAAACACATCAGCCTGAAGTACAGGGATACATCCTGGTCCCACAGCACCCTTCACTCCCTCTCTCCAAGCACCTGCTCCAATGATGGGGCTGTGCAGCCCCTAAGAGCAGCAGGGCAGGCAGGCAGGCAGCAGTTTTGGGGAGCAGAGAAACTGGGGTTCCTCAGTGAATTGGGGGAAGAGGGAGCGTACAGGCCTTGTCGGAGATCCCCTATGAGGAAGGATGAGTCTGCAGCATGCTTTGGCTAGAACAGCTCCCAGCGGTGGGTTGGACCCGAGCGCGCTGCAGGGAATATGAGAGACAGGCGCTTCCAGAGGCAGCTGTTCGCAGCATTGCTGCCAGAGGCCCTGCTCGCATGTCTGGACCTGACCAAGGCTCAGCTCCCTCCTGTGTTTCCCCCAGAACTGGTGTTTCCCACAGAGCCGGCCCACACGCTTGCTGCTGCAGAGCACAGCCGGGGCAGCACCGCCGGTCTGCTGGGGCGGAGGCCATGGGTGGCAGCAGGAGGACCATGGGTGTCCAACACGGACCATGGCTGTCCAAACACGGACCATGGGTCCCAATCCCTTGGAAAATCCCATGCAGCAACCAACCGCTGCCCTCCAGCTAGACTGTGCTCCCTAAAGCTGCCTCTGACCCCTGCAAGGAGCAGCTTCCCACGCAGCGTGGAGAGCAGCTCCATCCTCTCCTCCTCCACGGCATCACTAACTGGGAGCCTGACCGCTCTCACTCCTGATGGCATCTCCCTGCCTTGCTCCAGAGTGCGCAATCGCTCCACGTCCCTTGTAACTGCAGCCACAGCCTCTCCCCTCTTATTTTGGTGCAAACAGCTTTCGTGGGGCCGGCGGTAGAATCCACACAGACATAAAATCCACACAGCCTCCAGAAGGGTCCCGAGCGCCATTCACTGTTCCCTGTGCTGGATTTGCAGGCAGCCCCAGCGATTCCCCCTGGGAATCTTCTCCCAGCAGGGCCAGCTCTGCTTTCACTTAAGAGTGAGGTAAACTGGGACCGGCTCCTCCAAATGACTCCACTGGTGCAAATGAGATCAGAATCTGGCACCGCTCATCTTACTCAAAACAAGCATAACTGGAACCAGACAAAACCTGTTCTGGTACACAGTGGCCACCAGGATCACTACTTTCCTCATTTTGCACACACGTCGTGGAAGGCCATCCCGCCATCGGAGATGGGAGCTGTCTCAAACGCCAGCCCCGCTGGCTTTCAGCTTGCTCGGCCATTCATTACTAAACTTGCATAAAACCTCCAGCCGTGTCGTGCGCAGTGGAGTTCGCACTTGCAGGATTAGGTTCCCAGCTGCTGGAGCGAGAAGTGGGAAGGAGCAACAGGCTCAGAGCTGAAGCTGTGGATCTCACAGTGATGGTTCGTGATCCTTCCTACCATTTCCTTCTCCCTCCACATGTGTTTGGGGCATATTCTGGCCACTACAGCAGAAATCCAGCCGACGTGAGTGCTGGTTTGCCCTCTCTTTTAATCTCTGCTTTCACTACATCAGCCCTCCCAGTGATGAGGATACAAACCCCAATGTCTGGTTTATTTACCCACTGCAATATCTCTGATACTAAAGCACAAAACCAGGCAGCACTGCGGGGTCAGAGGCTTCCAGGGGTAATGACCAGCTCACTGTCCCATCGGTACGGGGCTGACCGCACACTTGACATTCAGACGCTCTCTCCTAAAACTGCAGGATCAATCCCAGCAACCACAATGAAATCAAACTGGGAAGCGACCACTGGTCTTCTCCCTGCTCTGGACAAGTCATTTGTGCTCAGTATCAGAGAAAGAGGAGGCTTAACCCACATCAGAGAGAGTGGCCAAAGCAGGGGACCAATCCTGACGCCATTTCCAAAGGTCAACTGGAAGGACTGAAATCTTGGCTGGAATGGGGTTTGTGACCCAGCCCAGCTCCACAGTTGGAAGAAAGGAGTTCTAGGCTGCTCTGCTCCCACCACCAGTGCTAATTTACGCCCAGGAAAGCCCTGGCCTGCACCACCCCATGTCGCTCCCTCCCTGCACAGCACTGAGTGAGAAACAAAGCTCTGGGAAACAGCAGGCACAGCTCCTGGCAGAGCTAACAGGAGGCATGGGGCACAGACCATCCTCATTCCCGTTCCAATCCTCCCCAAAAAGGATGGCTTTATCAGCCAGACAGGTTTTTAGAAGCCTGATTTGAGTGGCTGAAAAGCTTCTTTGCTCTAAGCTGCACTGGACCTGCTGGTACTCTGGTTCTCACAGGGAATCTCTGAGTCTGGTGGCTGCAGGGGAAGGGTTTTACCAGCAGATTTGCGAAGGAAAGACCAGGAACAAGGCCTTAGAATAGAAAAAGTCCCCAGTTCTGCCTGCCCTGCTGCTGCTGTGGCTGCGACACAGGCGCTTGCAAGAGGAACTTCTCACACTGTAACGGGAGCACCACGGCGCTAGGGGAGGAATAACTGCCCAGGAGTTCACTCTGCTGCTTGGGCATGTTTCCCTCGACCGTACCAGCTTAACACGACCTTGGTGACACAAACACACACGTGAGCAAAGTTACTCCAATATGCACAGGTCTTCGTGGATATTGTAAAAGCAATGTGGCTTGGGGCCCAATCCTGCACCTTTCACTCCCTCCAGTTTGAGTATTTTCCTTGCTCTGGAAAGACCGGGACCTCAGGAAGACTCGTTCACCCACTTTGCAAGCCCACAAACTCCCCAAGCTGGAATTCAGCATAGAAAGGTCAAGCCAAGAGCCCTGATTCTTCTCAGGGCTGTTTGCAAACACTTGAGATTTTCATACCGAAGGCAAATTCCATTTCCCATCCTGTGGTTTGCAAATTTGAGGCGAGTTGCCTTATTTGAGATGGGAGGCTGCCTCCGCAAAGCAGAAGTGCCCATTGTGTGCAGACAGCTGGTTTGGGGCTGGTCGAACGTTACAAAGAGGACGTTAAGACTACAAATAAAGGGAAAATCTGAATCTCACCGCACACTTAGGTTCTGTCCCACACATTTCAGTGGAGTGCAGATTTTTCCTCCAAAACCCAGCAAGGCAAAGCTATGGTGCCCCAATTCCACAACTACTTCACACAGGCTGTATTTTTAATTCGAAGGGGTTAATCCTACACATAAAAGTTAGCTTGCGGAGCAGAGCAGACGTTTCTCATAAGAGTGCCCTCGCTGGAAAAATGCTGGGAGGCAATAAGGGCTTGTCCAGATCAACTTTAATACAGCCTGAGGAGGATCCCAAGCCTGTTCCATCCCTAAAACACCTCTCAGAGAAACAGAGAAATCCCCACTGTGCATAAAACAGAGATGATTGCACAAAACAAAGAACTGTTGCAAAAAGACGATCTGAAATGCTGCGTTCCGAGTCAAGCAGCTGGTAGGGCTCTATCGAATAAAAGCCTTCACAACATTCCAGCAAGCCCGATCTGAGGGCCACAAAGCCATAAAATTCATCCTCAGCGCGAACTTTCCAAGCACCAGAGGTTGTGTTTTCATCGCTGGGCTGCGCGCTCCTGCTCTTCGCTCCGCGCTTTTGTTCAGCGCCGGGGAGGGACGGGAGGGAGGACCCCGCACCGCAGGCGTGCGGCTCCCCGGACCCCGATCTCGGATTTGAGTTAAAGCGGCTCAAACACCGCCTGCGCGGCGGGTCCCCCGCGAGTTCTCCCCGTCTGCAACCGAGCCCAGCCGGGGCGACCCCTCGCCATCCAGCACCGGGGAGGGACGGGGCGGAAAATCGGGTGCTGCTCAGCAGCCGGGGGAGAGCGGCCGGGGCGCGGGGTCCGAGGGGCAGAGGGGGAGCCGAGCCGAGGGGTACTCACCACCCGGAGAACGGCGGGCACAGCCCAGGGGCTCCGGGGCCGCGGGCGGCTCCAGCCCCGCCGCATCCTCGCCCCGCGGCCCCCGCAGGCGCTGCCTCCCTCCTCCTCCTCCTCCTCCTCCACCTCCTCCTCCTCCCGGGCTCCCTCCGCCCTGTGCCACCTCCCCCTCCTCCTCCCCCGGTGCCGGGCTGCGGGCAGTGCCTGCACACTCCTTCTCCTCCTTCTCCTCCCTTCTCCTCCTTTCTCCGTCTTTCTCCTTCTTTCTCCTTCTTTCTCCCTGTTCTCCTTCCCCTTCCCCTCCCCTCCCTCTCCTCCTCCCGGTGCTCTCTCCCTCCTACTCCTCCTCTTTCTTCTTCTATTCCTCCTCCTCCCCCGGTGCCCTCTCTCTCCTCCCGGTGATCTCTCCCTCGCTCTCTCGGGAAAGAGGAGGGGACAGGAGGGAGAGAAGGAAGGATGGAGGAGAGCGGGTAGAGGAGAGCTGCTGCCCACCTCGCCGAGACTCTCACCGGCTTGTGGAGAGCCTGGAGCAGCCCCCGTGCTGCCCGTTCCCGGGGTGGATGAGGGCATTGCCCGGGCAGAATTCAGTGACAGACCGTGGGCTTGGGAAGGATCCGCTGTGCAATCGGTATTTGAGCCACTTCAGCTCCAAATAAGAGAACAGGAACCGGGGAGCTGCACATCTGCAGTGCAGAGTCCTCCCATCCATCCCCGGTGGGAAACAAAAGCGCAGAGCAAAGAGCAGAATCACCCAGCACATTGCAGCCTCTGGACCTTGCAGCCCCCAAAGCTCGCAGCCCCCGGGCTGAACCCAGAGCACACGCTGGCTGCTCATCCTGGCTGGTGAAGCCCCCAGCAAGTGCCCAGAACCATTCTGGGCAGCTCCCTGAACCCCATCCAGAACAGAAAACCTTGATCCTAAGGTGGTTTCCCACCACTTGTTTCTGCAGAGACACAAAGTCCAGCTTTGGCTCTCACTGAACACAAGTTAAATGTATTTAAACATAACACTTGATAGAGGGCTTGGAGTACAGCCCTACCAGTAGTGCAGGCTTTGGGAAACTTTGGGTTTCTCTTTTTCCTTTCTTTTCCCTTCCTCGTCTTTTTCCCATTCTTTTCTTTCCCTTCTTTCTGCTTCCCTTTCCCATTAAAGAACTCTCAGCCAGACACAACTACAGTAGAACCCTTTTTGTTGCTAGCTACAACGACTGTGGAGACGGATGGGCTCTGCCTCTGCAAAGGCAAAATTCATCTCACAGAGGCCTCGGTGCTACGTTCTGGCACAGCACTGCCCAAATCCTAATCTACCTTTGCTGGCTTCTGTTGGGGAATTGCACAGAGATCAGAGGAGCAGGAAAATGAGATGGGAAGGAAGCAAAAGCTGTGCCGAGTGGTGCTGGTAGTGCTCTGACAGCGTCCTGGGGAGAAGCAAATGAAGCGTGTGTTGGGGCTGGGTGTGAGCTGAGGGAGGCTGGAGGCTGCCAGCTTTCCTGCTGTTTGGTTCCTCCCCGCTCCAGGACAATAGGATTTTGTAAATCAGATGGCCAAAACCTGCTTCCATCCTCACTTTCTTACTCTGCTAGATGCAACCTACACTACCTTGAACTATATTGAGCTGCTCAGCTCCAAAAGGATCAACAGACAAAGGTGTGGCCCCCATCACTACTGCATGCCCCACTGGGAGCCCAGACTTCGATCTTCCAATATTCCCCCCCCCCCCCCCCGCTGAACTTGGGCTTCTGACTCCTCTCTACCTGCTCCTCACAGTAGTATGAGCTGTGCTGAGCTCCTGGCTGGGAGGCTCTGTTATTCTGAATAACATAACAAGTGAAAGAGGAGACAGCAGAGACACTTCTCCGGTCTGTAGATAGATGATGAAAAACAAGATATAAACACAACCAACTACAAAGCAGCAGAGCATGGGCACTAGAGTGAGATTCGCTCCAATGTATCAGGCCCAGGGTTCAGTATTCTGGTGTTTTCTGAAGGATCCTCAGCTCTGAAAGGAGCGCCAGGCTGCAGGCAGAGATGCAAGCAAGTTCATTCTCTGCTTCCTATTGCTCACTCCTGTTGTAGCTCTGTGCATCGCCAAACAGGGCAAGAGCACTGTGGGAGTGAGTAGAGAGGTAAGAGGAGCAGTGCTCAGGTTTTCTGATGTCAGAACAGGCCGAGGTGCTTTGTGAGGGAGCCTGCTGGCTGGAGAGTGAAAGAAACTGCTGAGAGGCTGTCAAAGTCCTAGGCCAACATTTTTCCCCCTCCTCTCTGGCAATGCAGCTTCACAGACAGAATACAGAGTGAAGACTTGATGCCTGTAGATGCCATTTGGACAGACACTGCAACAGGCACGGGCTCAAAGAAGCCAGTCCACCGCGTGGAGCAGCCAGGGGAGAGCAGAGAGGCAACACCAGCAGGAAAGAAGCCATCCTCATGGCCAGGCCCCTCACCCCTGGACAGGATCACTGTCTTCAGCACCATTTTGAGACTCTTGCTCCACATCCCCCCATTATTTACCAGCACAAGCTGCCTGCCCCTCACACACTGTGCCGAACCACATGATTGTTTTCACACCAAACAGTGTGATACGTAATGCAACACAACTCTGCTCCCCCACCCCCCCACGATGACAGCCCATTTCATCAGCCTGTTCTTCCCCACCAGCAACAGGCACCCTGTGAAACTGCTGGTGCACAGAGCCAGCAGAAGGTTCCACACACCCACCGACATGTACCCTCTCAGCCCTTTCCCCTGCTGCTAGATCACCAAGGCTTTAATGCACTGAGACACAGCAGAATCCAGCTTTATGGTCTCCAGAAGCTTCCCTCCTCGCCCGCTGTTGCTGGTTTGGGCCGGCAGACAAAAGCCCAGAGTGCCAGGGGCTCCCTGCTTGTCAGGGCAGGACCAGGAACTGCAGGCGTGAGAATTAAAAGGGTGTATTTGTAAGTTAAAAATAAAACTATTCTTTTTATTTGTGTTTTAATGCTGATTCCAAGGCTCCGTGCCCATAGCTGGATGCTGGAGAACATATGTGGGGAAAGGCAGCTGGGAAACGAGAGCAAGCAAGAGCGTGTTTGAAGAGCTGCAGGGAGCATCGAGGGGGGAACTGTCCTTCCCACAGACCAGCAGCTGGGCTCACGCTCTGCCTCTTGCCCAGTGACTTGTGCTTCGTTCCCGTCCCCAAAATATGCCACACAGGGTCTGAAGAAATACTCTTAGGGGCTAAACACCCTCGCATGACCCACAAGGGACACGGCAGATGGATGTCTGCTCTGCCGTGGACCACCCTGCCCCATCTCCTGTCAGCCAATTCTCTTCACCTCTCTGCATCTCAGTTGTAAAAGGGTACGAAATTGTATTGCAGCTCCCTGGAACAAAGACAGGTTTATCGGCTCCCATCTCTCACCAAACTGTCACCTGCTGAAGCTGAACTCCCATTTCCTGGTTCCTCAAAATGCTCTGAGACACCTCCAAGATAACAGGATCTCAAACTGCTGACTGTAAGGGCAGATGTGCCCCAAGTGAAGCAAGCAGGACTCACGCCAGGAGGTGAAGGCAAATGTTTTACCACTAAAAAAAGCTGGTAGGTGGCCTCCTGTCACCACCTTGGTTGGAGGAAGGGAGGGGACAGTGGTGGCAGGTGGGATGTGAGGAGCACATCCTCGCGTCAGTGCCAGTAGGAGACTCACATCCAGGCAGTTCCAGCACACAAGAGCTAGGAAGCTCGTACTCCTTACAAACACCTTCCCTGACTTTCAGGTTTCACCGAAAGCACAAGTGCAGCAACACTTCGCTGCTCCTTCAGAACGCCAGGTCAGTCCACTCTCAGCATAATAAAAGCTGGGGAGTCCTGGGAGCAGTTGAGGGACCTGGAGAAGAGAAGGCTGAGGGGAGACATCATCGCTCTCTACAGGTCCCCAAAAGGAGGTTGTGGTGAGGTGGTCAGTGGTCTTTTCTCCCAAGTAACAAGTGATAGAAAGAGAGGAAATGGCCTCAAGTTGCAACAGGGGAGCTTTAGCTTGGATATGATGAAAATATTCTTCACCGAAAGTGGGGTGAAGGACTGGCAGAGACTGCCCAGGACAGTGGTGGTGTCTCCATCCCTGCAGGGGTCAAAAAATATATAGATGTGGCACTTGGGGACATGGTTTAGGAGGCACGGTGGGGTTGGGCTAATGGTTGGACTGGATGAGCTTAGAGGTTTTTTTCCAACCTCGATGATTCTGTGATTCTATGATTCTACCACACACAGAGATAGGAAAGGCTGGGAAGATTCAGTCATGGGAGGAACTGGGACTAGCAACCTCCAGCAGGCCACAGCTTTAGGAACAATAGATGTGAGCTCTGTACTGAATCCCTTTGTGCAGGCAAAGCTGAAAGGCACGAGTCCTAGTGGCGATTTGGCCAGCTGGCTTGGACTGCAAAGTCCAGCTTGCCCGGCTGTGTGTAGTACAAGGGATCCAGGGATGAACCTCGCTGGCAGGGACTCTGCTCGGTCATAAAGGAAAAGGATTTATCATAGAGCTCATTAGAAAACATCTGGGCTCAGCAAATGACCTGGAATGCGACTCAGCAGCGGGGTGCTCCTCTCTTCCTGAGTCCTGAGAATGTGAGTTCCCGCAGGGTAAGACTCGAGCCAGCTGTTTCCTCTAATCCCATCAGCCTTTCCTGTGACAGGGGTCCAAGCACTCGGCAAGAGGGAGAGACCAAGCAAGTCCCGCTCCCTCCCCTGGGTGACTGGATTAGTGGTTTCTCTGTAGTGCCGTGCCAATGCATTTTGGGGCCCTGGGGCAGCAGTAAAAAAAATGTACCCCTCCCATCTCCAAGCAAGTCCAAGTGTGTTTAATCACTTCTTTTTCCATCTTGCCCAATCTCTCCCGGCTCCCAGGTGCTCTGGGCCCCTTCGTTGCTCCCTCCCTCCTTTACTTCCCAGCAATTCAGGTCATGCAAAACCCTTTCCCTGTTCAGTTCATGTCTGCAGGAGCAGTTACTGTCAGGGAGAACTGGGAAGAAGCTGTTGGGCTTCTTTTGCAGGTGCCCTCTTCCCTATGAGTTCAAACAGTTCTTTTCTTCCTACTTCAAAAATACCAGTTCCCTTTGACTCCATCCAGACTGGGTAAATCCCATCTTATTTTCTGTTTGCACAGCTTCCCCACCGCAGTCACCCAGAACCTCCTATTAGAATAACTGTTTCTCCTGCAGATACAATAGTGAGCGAACCCTGAAAAACAAGAATGCTCTTGGGTGCTGGAACTGCATGGATGTGAGAGTCGTCCATTAGCAAAGATGGGAAGATGTGCTCCTCACTCCCTACCTGCCCCCACTGTCCCCTCTTTCCCTCTACCTGAGATGGTGATGGGAGAGCACCCACCAGCTTTTTTAGTTGCAAAACATTTGCCTCCATCTCCTGGCTTGAGTCCTTCTTGCTTCACTTGGGGCACATCTGCCCTTACGCTCATCAGTTTGAGGTCCTGCGCTGTTATCTTGGAGGTGTCTCAGAGCACATTCAGGACCCAAGAAGTGGGGGTTCAGCCTTTGCACGCAGCAGTTTGAGGTCTGCAGGTCCCACCAAACTGAGGATTCTGTTGCAATAGGTGCTTGTATGTGTTTGGAGTCAGTTCTGGCATTGAAGCACCTCCAAACTGCCACCAGCGGTCCAAGCTTAGCATATCCCATGTGTGCAGGGAACATTTACACATTGAGGAAAAGAAACCAGTGTGGGGGGAGTCAGCCCTGAGCAACACTGCTGCCCTTGCATAGGAAAAGGCTTTTGCACAAATGGCCTTAAAGAAAGGCACCCGCAGTCTTAAAGCACCTCAAGAGAGTGTCAGCATTTTTTTGAAGGAGGGAAACAGAGAAAGAAGGTCTGTGTGTATCCGCTAACAGACTAAACACCTCTGCTCCCACGCCCCCGCTGCACAGAAGGCAAATGCAAACACAATCTATAAGGTGATAACATGATTTTCCAGTTGCAGAGGGTGTGGTTCATAAAATCTTAGAAATGGGGCACCTTGAGAAATCAGCTCTCACTGCTCCCCTCCTCCTGCCCTCAAGCAGGGCTGGGATCTCTGAGCCTGTGGAGCACATAACACTGTTGCGGCTGATGAGGAACTGAGTGAAATGGGCCAGAGGTCTTTGCTTATCACTGCTTTCCTGAACGTGCCAAGAAATCTAGTCCAGCACTGGACCAATTTTTTTGTCATTCTGGTTTTAATTCTGGTACCAGAGACTGCCTCAGTGGCTGCTCCAACGCACAATAAGAGTTAACGCTGCAGCCTCAGTGAAATGATTACAGGCTCATCCTGTGCCGGAGGAGTCACAATGACCTTCTCTCTATCTGCCAGCCTACCTCCATTTATACCTAATAAGGATATAAAATCCACAACCAAGCAGATAGCGAACTAAAGACTCCCACCAGCATGTCGCCTATTGGGATGCTCCCAAAGATTTAAGGGAATTATTTCTCAGACCTTAAAAGAACCCAATAAATTCATGTTCTCTGCTCTAGCTGGCACGGGACCATGTGGACTTTCCCATTTGGTTCTTCCAGTGCACCTCCAGTCCCAGCCCGCAAACCCTTCTGCAGTTCCAGTCCCAGGCTTCCATCCACTATCCAAACATGCATTTATTGACATACAAAATACCCTGACTCTCGACAGACAATCTACTAAACCATGTAATCTTCAGAGAGAACTAAACAAAAACTGGGCCCCATGCCCGGAAAAAGGAGTGGGGGGAAGTACACGCCATCAGCCATTCCCTCAAACAAACCCAAGGAAAACAGGCCAAAAGGGAGGAGCTGGAGGAACAAAGCAGCAATGACGGGCACAGAAATAGGTTGTCTTCCAGTGGAGAAGCTCGCCAGGGCCAGCTTCAGAGAGTGTCTAGCAAACAGGTCCTTGGGCTGAGAATTCCTGTATTTAGTTCCTACCAGATGAAGCCGTGGCAGGGAGATCACAAGCAACGCAGCCAACCTTTACGGCCTTGGAAGGTTAAGAGAATTTATGACCAACAAGAACAGTTAGATCATCCAAAGTGTGTTACAGGTCATTTCATCTCACCCAGTCACTCCCAGGTGGAATGCAGTAACTTGCATTTAAGACATCAAGAGTTGAAAAATCCACCCATTCCTCCCCTGGCTCATCCCAGCCTCTCTGCTTATACTGTAGGGCCTCGCTGCTCATCTGTGTGGGTCAAGCTTTGACCTTCAGCCATTGCTTCTCATCGTGCCTCTCCCTGTTCATAGCAAACCCTTCATTCCTGGGCTTTCTGTAACCCCCAGGTCCTTGTGATGACATAGGTATAATCAGCATTTGTTGTGCCTGGATGCCAAACCTCACATTTGACTCTATCAAAATCTACATTGCTCCATTATGGTTGGACATGATGATCCGGTGGGTCTCTTCCAACCTGGTTATTCTATGATTCTACGATTTTCTTCTTCATAGCGCCCGACCAAATAGCAATTATTCATCTGCCACCATTTCCATGTTTATTTTCAGATAATGAATGAAAATAACAGATAATACATAGCATTATCCTGGCATCCTGGCTTGTATCAGAAACAGTGTGACCAGCAGGTCCAGGGAGGTTATTCACTCTCTGTACTCGGCACTGCTGAGACCACTCCTTGAATACTGTGTGCAGTTCTGGGCCTCTCACCATAAGAAGGATGTTGAGGCTCTGGAGCGAGTCCAGANTGACCAGGGAGGTGGTTGATTCACCTTCCCTGTAGGTGTTTAAGGCACAGGTAGACGAGGTCCTTAGGGACATGGTTTAGTGTTTTATGGGAATGGTTGGACTCGATGATCCGATGGGTCTCTTCCAACCCGGTGATTCTATGATTCTATGATTCTATGATTATGCTGACTCCTGTGGGAGACATGGCATCCCCAGACCGCACAGAGCCACTGCTTTGCAAATCAGATGTGGAGCCATTAGGACATGAAATTATTTTCTTCTCCTGTGGCCCCAGCCAACCCTTGAACCTCCAAAGAGGTTGCTAAAGAGAGAGGTTGCACAACCCACAGCAGGTACCTTTAGCCTTATTTCCCCTTGCTCCATGGATAACTACGGACCTTTCTCCCTCCTTGCTCTGTGCTTTCTCCCTCCTTGCTCTGTCCTGGGGAGAAGGTGCAGGAGTTTGGTGATGGAGGAGGAGACAAGATGAAAGGGCAGATAAGAAAGTGTAGTAATGCCCCCCTTCCCAGTACACCTTCACCTTATTTGAAATGCTCCCCTTCCCTAGCACACCTCCACCTTGTTCTTCTGGCATCTTCCAAGAGCAGAAGCCAGAGCATTCTGTTGTGGACTGCGGAGTGCAAGTAATCCAGCGCAGATGGATCTGTGGCCCCAGAACATAAGCTAGCTGACTGCACAGAGCTGAATTTTACCCAGGAATGACATAGACCTTAAAGTCATGACCAAGTGTATCATCATTTTCATTTTACAGGGGAGAAAACTGAGGTGTGCTCTATCCCAACTGGGCTTGTAAGTCCTCAGGCTCATGGGATTAGTAGTGGGTTTTGGTTAAGCTGTTAGTCACTAACACCAAGTGCAAGCGCAGCACCAAGGGGCAGGAAAAATGCTCTCTAAAATTTCTGAAATGAATCACACTTCTTACAGCAGCAGAGTCATGAACTGTGTTTGAACTGATAAGGGCACGACCTTTTCTCAGGAGGGGCACATACTCCTAATCCAGCACTGGAGCCTTTACAAGCACTGCCAATAAAGACTATAGATGAAGAGTGATTTATTAGTCACCAACAACTTTCTCAGCATCCTTACAAGCTGCAGCAGTTGGGTATCTACCACCACAAGGAATATCCAGCTCTGAGTAGCTAGCAGAGCTGCACAGCCAAGTGCTGACAGCCAGAAGTCACAGGAGAAACCGAGATCCACAGCTGAATTTCCATAAACTATGTTCCCATTTAGTTTCAGATTCAGTGAGGCATCTCACAGTGGGTGGGCTATAGGCTGGACTCCTGGAGCAGCTAACAGTGAGCATCGCATGGAGCCGGCATGACAAAATCTGCACCAGCCCCATTCAGAAAGGCAAGGGTAGGAGACGAGGAAAAAGTTTACTTCTTACTGCTGGGATGTGTGTGATGGGGGGGGAAAGCCACAAAGCCCAGCCAGCTCTGAGCAATGGGAAAGGTCATCAATGCCGTACTAATTCAGAACACTGCTGGAAAGTGTTTTTCCTAGCAGGTCACTGATGATGCGTTCCCAGCTCTGCTTCCAGCTGCTCCCTTACAGCTTAAAGCACATGTGCTGTACTGAGTGCGAGAGCACTACAGTCACAGTCCTCATCAGCCCACTCATGCACCCACTGCCTGCCTTTGCCAGCAAGCACCTTTGTGATTTCTCCAAAAACTCAGAGGCAACCTAATAAACATGTCTGGAGAACCAATTCCTTCTTTGGAGAATCACCTGTGTGAACCCTCTGGAAGAGCTGAGTTATACCATCGCCGCTGTGCTTTTACTCCTGAAATGATGCAGTCTCCTTGACTCCCTGTTTGAGTCCAAGTTCACATTTAAGGCAGATATCCAAAGACAGTGACTATCTCTGGCACAGTGGTGTCCAAGCCCACAAGACACAAACAACTGGTAACGCATTTCAGTGTTTTCTCTCCATATCAGACTTGCACTAGAGCCAGCCCTAAGGACCGCAGGGCTTCACCCCATTAGTGATTCTGAAAGCAACCACCTGCTGGACAATAAAGTAGAATTCCTAACTCCACAAAGATCTGCCATTCACAGTGTGGGGACAGCAAACGGTTGTGGAACAGATCCTTCTGCAGTCTCCCGGGCTGAAGCGGACAGCCTTCCCAAGGCCCCGTGACCTGCAGAGGGAAGGTGGAGTCAATGGCTCGAGGCAGAGCCACAGCTACACACCACATTCCCTCTAAGACCCGTCACTGACCTAGGATCCAGCTTCTCCCATCTTTAAAATGGGAATTATAAACCTTTCTACCTCCCTTAATCCCATCTGTTCAGTTTGTAAATTCTCCAGAGCAGAGCCTGGTTTTCATTCGGACGCACAGCACCACATACAGCAAGGTCCCGATCTTGGCTAAGGCTCCCAGGCAGGACTGGAACACAAAGAAATTACAATATCTTGATCAAACATGAAGTACTCAGATAAACAATAGAAAAACAGCTTGATATTTTTTTCCTGCAGTCTTTTTTTTTCCATTACTTGTTTATTCATCTCAAAGCCTCAGCAGACATCTAATCAAGCTGTTAAGAGTCAGATTTGTGGTCAGTCAAACTCTTGGGGAGTTGTTAAACGTTCAAAATCAGTACTACTCAACAAACAGCTGCTTTTTTTTCTCTCTTCTCCTAGATAATGGTATGATTTCTTCACTCACTGCCTATTTGCCATTTTCAAATAACATCGAGGTGATGCAGTACCTTCCCAACAAGGTCTCACCACATTTTGGGCAGACACACCTGACTTCTCTGGTTTGCACTGTTTGGTCCCAATCCAAATTACGCTGCAGTGAGATGAAGCAATGATTTCAGCAGGCTTAAGAGAGAAGGAAAAATGTGATAGCTTCCAGATGAGTGTATTATACTAAATTTAACATGCCTTTTGGTACTTAGAATTTCCACTTTCCCCCCTTCCATTTATGTAATTAGAAATCAAGCAGCAGGAAACTGTTCCTGTTCCAACCTCAGTAGGGAACAGCGTGGTCTCATTCCCACAGAGGGAAACAGGAGACTCCTCACAAAGGGATATTTTGCACAGCTTACATGGACAGGTTCAAAAACAGGGTCTGAATAACACAACTTTAATTAAACCAGGATAAATACTGTTCTGTTATGTGCCAGTTATATATGCAGATATCTCTCAACACAAACAACAAGAAGCAAGGCAGCTGTGAAAACCAAAAATATTACATTCTTACCATGCTTGGAGTAACGACAAAGTTTATATTCCACTTTTTAGAGTTGTGTGATTTTTCCATACTCACCCCACTGAATTTCATACTAATGAGCAAGAACATTTGTTGTGATTATGACACATTGAGAGTGGATGGTGCCAAAGGTGCCCTCTGAGCTCCAGGGCCAGAAGAACCACTTGGTCCTGCATCACAGGAGATCACATAAAGTATGAATTAACTCTATTTGAACCAAAGCAGAGCATAGCAAGGCAGGACAGCTCAATGCCAAGGGCACTAAATAACAACAGAACTCATCACTGTGGCTCAAGCAATCCAGTACCAGCTAAAGTTTTTTCTGCATGTCAACAGCCGTTACATTCAATGTTGCTACTGCTTGGGGGTCTTCTGTTTTTCACTCAGGTTGATGCTCTTCTCTGCAGTTGAACCACAGCTCAGCAGCCTGCCAGCATCGCAGCGCGCACACACATGCACAACTCAATAAAACCACTTTCCAAACCACAGAGGAGCTATGGCTCCAAAGTACATAGTTCAAATTAAAACCTGGGGCCAGATAAAATGATTCAAAATTGGGAAGAAAGAAAGGGATCCTGTTTCCAACAAGCTGTTCTGACCTGACTGATGAATGCAGTCCAGCAAGAGAGGAGGTGGAAAAACAAGAACATGCTCAAACAACGGTTCTGGATGGTATCATGCTTTGACAGTCTCTAATGCTGTGTTGGCATTAAAGCTATTTTATATTTCACAAGCCTGTTGCTCTAGGCAAGCTCTTCAGCTGCTGTTGACTCTGGGCACAGCTCAACATGTTTCCTCAGTGTGGGAGATCCACACAAGTGCTACAGGGAGTAGGGTGCAGGGCTGCTGTAGCACCCAGACCAAATCTCAGTCCCATTACTCAGTAAGGAGTTTCTCGAGCTCTCTGAACCCAGAAGACTCTTCCTTCAGTCCATCTCTTCTGGGTTTGGGACGGTTTAAAAGAACAAATATTGTGCAACTTATTTTCCATTGTGTTTTCTTTTCTAGAGAGGAACTTTTTTGTCACTCTTCCTATGTCAGCACACATCATGCCACAGAACAGGTTTTCAGTAAAGGGAAGTTCCCTGTCAATCCATACCATTCCCTTTCTAGCTCAGAAAGTACACACTTACGCCTTATGTAACACATACAACATGCAGCAAGCATGGAAGAACAAAAAAGTCCCTGAGAGCAATCTCAATAGCCAGAAAATTGTGCAGAGTAAAGCAGTGGCAAAGACAGCCTCTCCAGACAGGAGAGGAGTAGAAAACGACAAGGTAAACAAGTAACTGCAGTGACTGGGGTAAATGTAAAGTAGAAGGGAGTATCGGAGCAGTGACTTGCCAAGGTAATAGAGAGTTTTAAATGTGTGACCCATTCCCAGACGCCAAAATCTATCTGCTCTCTCACAGAAGAAGGAAGAAAAAGAAATCGCCCCTAAAGGCGAGCTCAGAGCCAGATGGCATATGCAGGTTCACCCTACCTGCTGTGCTGAGGAAGTTCCAATCTGGGTCACTCCCAGACTCAAAGCTACAAGGAACAGCACAGGCTCGCTGCATCGGGTGGGATTTTCCCTTTTGGATCCCTCTTTGAAGAGGACAAAATTCCAGTTTTAAAGGGCAACTGTACAACAGGGCATACAAATATTTATGTTCCTCTCCAAACATCGGCACAAGCAGCATGGGTTTTGCGGGTGATTTCTGAGGTGGGAATGTTTCTTTGAATGTTAGATAGAGGTTGCCTTTCAGGATGGGAGAGGCACATCCACCGGCTGTCATTTCCAAAGAGCACTCTCAGTGGTTTTTACCCAGGTGGGCACAGCTCTGAGGTACTCAAACTGAAACCCTCTCCTTCCACTCTCCCACCCACAAAGTGAACACACCAGAGAAGACCATTTCTCTTTATTTATTTCCCAGAAGAGCTATTCCTTGTACTTTCCAGACATGATACAAAACAAGTGACAGCACTTTGTTTCGTGTACAGAAACAGTTCGTTGGAGTATAAAGAGTTACTTGTGATCGTTACTGAAGAGTGTTGGCTTATTCCAGGCGCACTTCAGTATTCCTGAGGAACAGTCAGCGAGTTCTCCTTCCTTCCCACTGGGACAGTCTCACTCATTCGTCACTGTTCCTGTAATGCAAGAAGGCTGATATTATTAAAAAGCCATTTGAGTTCCTTACATGGAAGGTGCTGCACGATGTAAAGCAAGGCACTTGGCTCTGCAGCCTTTCCAGAGGGCAGGCTAACATTTCCATCCTTCACTGGCCTGAGGAGCTGAGCATGGAGAAGCCAAGCAGGATTTTCATCCCAGCAGCATGCCATGTTTTCATGGATATAAGCCTTCAGTCTGATAAAATGGGTACTTCAAAACCACCCAACATTATTGTTTAACTACTCACAGACTGAATAGAAATCAGACAGAATCAGAGCCTCAAATGGCAGGGGGAAAAGCTCCAGTTGCCAAACTTCTATTCTCGCACATCAATATAACACTGCCATCAAATTATGGGGTTGTGAGGGCTTGGGTGATAAATAATACAGACTAAACCAGAAAAACAGGATACTTTCCATTTTGCAAGGAAACTTGAGCCATGTAATTCTCAGTCATACTGTTTCAAGCCTTGGACTAATAACTAGATACTGATTTTGACTTCTGCTGGAGTCCCAGTGAAATCCACTTGATCAAATTGCTTTACAAACCTTCCAAATCTTATGATTGTACTAGAACTTCCTCGCACTTTAAGTCGTCTCCTGGTTGAGATGAACAGCTCTCGCATCAGCATTAGTGTCTCAAGATCAGGTTACTAACCCCAAAGGATGGGCAGCATCATGATCCAAGTTATTGCTACAGCAGTAGCAAAGGTGCTCTGTCATCTCCTGTCTGTTTGATATCAGGAAGATCCCCTGCCCTCGCTCATTTTTGCTTAGGATTAAGAACTAAGAACTTGATCCTGAAGAATCAAGAATCCCAGCTGGACAAAGCCTTGAATAACCTAGTCCAACCTCCGAGATGACCCCATTTCAGGGCAGACTAGATGATCTCCTTGAAATTCTTTCTGCTTTGTGTAACCCTGTGATCCAATGAACTAGACAGGTTTGGAAAACTAGAAATAATTTTATTCAAGCTAATCCACTACATTTCTCTTCACAAAGCTGATTTTCTTGCAGAATCTCACACTTTGACAAGTTACCATTTGAAGAGAAACTCAGTTTTGCAAAGGAAGTCCCTGAGAGTTCAGTTACAAGAGCATTTTCTATGAAAAACATAGATGAGTGCTAATGCAACAATATTTTCCATGCTCCTAACCAACAGAAATGAACTAATTTTGTTGTACTAACCCTGGAGCCATTACCCATGACACGACATTTTGGAGAGAATTAGTGACATTAACCATTAGCTGGCTTCAGCCACCTCTTCCCTCTCTCAGCATGTTCAGCCAGAGAAAGTACGTGCAGACAGCGCACTGGAAACTGTTTGTCCAGTCTCGTGCCATGCAGGCAGCTGCATGTCTTCTGTGGTATCCTTCCAACTACCTCACACTCCAAAGAACCACCCTTGCTCCAGAGCAGCCTAGTCCTTGACACAAAATCCCGTCCCAGGCTGACCTGAAAGTCAGTTTTCTGCTGCCCAACATCCCATTTCATAACATAAATGGGAGTAACTGCCTCAGGATGGTGCAGAACGCTAACATATTCTGAAGTTAACAGATGTGGCCAGAAGAATTGTGAGAAGAATTGTGCACAGAGAATTACAGAATCAGAATAACCAGGTTGTAAGAGAATCACAGAATCACCGGGTTGGAAGAGACCCATCGGATCATCAAGTCCAACCATTCCCATCAAACACTAAACCATGTCCCTCAGGACCTCGTCTACTCGTGCCTTGAACACCCCCAGGGAAGGCGAATCAAGAGACCCACCAGATCATCAAGGCTTGATTCTGGGCTGTAGTTGGCAGTGGTCTGTCAGCTACATCTAAATTGCTGTTCCTCTATATTGCTATCCAGTATCTCATTCTGAAGAAGGTGTTCAAGAATCTTGTTGCTGTTTCCCTTTCTTTGCAGGCAGATGAAGATAATATTTGCGAACAGGTATGGCTGATACAGCTGCAGAAGGCTGGGAAATGCTCATCTGCCAGTAAAACTAGAGAGGAGAAGACTCTACTTTCAGCTCTAAATGCATCAGCAAAAAGCCTAAACACACCTTCACCTCCTTCCTTAGGCAGGTGAGCAGCAGAGGGGCAACACTTGCATCCTGAGTACTTCTCGTATGAAGAGCTCCTGCCAGAATATTTTGCCTCAGTACTTTCTAAAGTGCTAGAATAACTATAAATGTGTCATGGTGGATACTCTCTGCTAGCATCAGTGAGATACTTTTAGCAGTGTACGGCTTTGTAGGTCCAAAATATGCACACACATCCCTTCTTGTTCCAGATGCCACAATAATAAATAACCGTAAGAACATGCCCATCTATTACATTTGAAGAAATAAAGTATTAATGGGGTCAGTTTGTGGACTTGGTGCACCATGTGCAGTTTACAAACACAGAAATGGTTCCTGCTCATTAATCTATTCTTAAACATTTTATCTCAGCACCATCAGTGATAACACTGAACTCATTTAAATAATCCTTTTCCAAACAAGTGAAAATGTACAATTCCTTCAGACTAATTATAGCATTACTATCTGCCAAACAAGCCATAGAACTTACAAGTGATGACAGAACCACAGAATGGTTTGGGTTGGAAGAGGCCTCGAAGTCCATCTAGTCCCAACCGCCTTGCCATGGGCAGGGACACCTTGAGGGATGGAGCAGCCACAACTGCTCTGGGCAATCTCATTGATCTCATGGTCCTCATCAATTGGTGTTTCCATGTTGCAAAAAAAGTGCCACAGAAAATGGCACGGCTTCCAGAGGCAGAGGTACCTGACATGGTCTGCAGTTTCCTTGCAGGTGATCTCTTTCACTGTCTGAAGATTGCACCTTACCTTTAACTTCTCAGCTTTTCTAACCTATGTTTTAATTATCTGTATTTTCAGATCGTGGAAAAACCTGCCTAAATGATCTGCTAAACTTACCCTGTGTTTTCAGTCTAGTGAATTCACAGAAACATACCAAATGTTTACCTCATTGCTCTCTACAACTACCTGAAAGGAGGTTGTGGAGAGGAGGGAGCTGGGCTCTTCTCCCAAGTGACAAGGGGCAGGACAAGAGGGAATGGCCTCAAGTTCCGCCAGGGAAGATTTAGGCTATAGATTAGGAGGAAGTTTTTCACACAAAGGGTCATTGGGCATTGGAACAGGCTGACCAGGGAGGTGGTTGATTCACCTTCCCTGGAGGGGTTTAATGCACAAGTGGACAAGGTCCTGAGGGACATGGGTTAGTGTTTGATAGGAATGGTTGGACTCGATGATCCTGTGGGTCTCTTCCAGCCTGGTGATTCTATGATTCTACGTTAACAACTTCTAAACGCAAGTTTCTTCTTACTAGTCCTCTTCTGGGAAAGGCAGAGGAATATCCATTGAAATGGTGTCTAGCTGTACTGTTTAATGACAACCCATAAACAGTTACCAGTTCATAACCAGTACTGATACTTACTTTTACAAATTTGCCATGGAGAAGATACGGAGACTGAAAGTCATGTTGACAATTGGAATAAGCCATTCCTAACCCCATCCCCGACCCGAAAGCAATAGGCCATGTCTTTCCTGTGGGGGAGGCAAGAAGAGAGGACAAATCAAAGTCAAGAGCTGTTCATTTCATGTGACAGCATTCATAAATAAGCATCAAGGAAGAACAAATTACTAGAACATGAACACTGAGTATTTTCAAGTTCTAGGTATCCTAAAATCAACTAAAATCCAGACCACTTCAGAAGAACAAGAGTAACAGTCAGTAAGACATCATTTTTATAACGTAATGGAGAACAATCTGAGTTCAAGGTATTATCAAAAACTGTTACCAAAGCACAACTAAAAGAGAACTTAGATCAGTTTAAATCCCTGGCAAGAATGGCATAAACTGATGTTAGACACATGGCTCCAGTGATTTGGTTCAGGGCTTCCTGCAGTTCCAGGATCTGAGCTGAGCACAGTGGGAGCTTAGAGAGATGTCGTATGAAATGGCCCTGTAACACAACAGGTAAAAGTTCAGCTGACTCCATCCCAGCTGAACAGACAGGACCAATAACGAAAGCATCAGTATAACGTGCCAATCAGGTTTTATGTGCCCCAAAGATTTGTTGTGTTCAGACGGCACCTATAGCAGACAGATGTTACAAAATCAGGCAGTCGAGATCACTGCAACATACTCACTTTTGAAGAAGATGACTGAGAAAACAATTCCTAATCCAAACCCGGCACCTGTAAGAAGAAATGCAGTGAGTGAGAACTGGGATAATGCAAAGTGATGGGAAGTGATTTAGTTCTTCACACCAATTCTTTGTTTCAGCTCAGGAATATCAGACTACGTGTTATTGCAGCACATCAAGCAAAAATGTTCCTAAGTAGCAATTCTGAGATAAATAATTATTGCTTTCTCACAAAACTGTAAGCAGTTAATTCAGAGTCAAATCCCAACCTTTACAAGAACAGTATCAAAAAGATGCAGGAAACAAACCAGTCCCTTATCCCAGGGAAAGTGACTGAGTTTCTGTCACCATTTAAAACATGGAATTAAGATTTATTTGGCTCATTGTCAGCAAATGAAAAACACTTAAATGAAAATGTATTGTGTCCTTGATCTTCAGATTTTGCAGATGCGTATCTGCTGTGCTTTGCTTATCTCGCTGCTCTAACTACTTCAATGTGTGTCCCGAGGGCAGCGAAAGGCTGATGCTTTGTGTTACCCTATACCTTGCAAAAGCAAGCGCTGGGCTGCTTATCTCCCACATCCCCAGCATTCATTACAGAGTATATTTAAACACATTAGGAACAAATGACTTTTCACATTCTATATATAGAAATAACTGCAGCGGTTGAAAACCTGTAGCCAGCACCATGAAAGCACTTGGCTGGCATATTTCAAACTCATTTCTGCTTTCCTTGGAAGGTGCATTGAGGATTTTTTGCAAGAAGTCAGGCAAGTCTGCAAAATTCCTCTCGTGACTCAATAAATAACAGTGAAAACTTTAAGCTCAGTGAGTAGTTCTACCATTAATTATAACCACCAAAGACAGGAATTTTAGATAAGACATGGAAGTACAAAAGTTGAAAAAAAAAAAATCAGTCATGCACACGTTCATTAAAAACACACCCCAGTTACAGGCTGACTTTGCAGCAAACACATCCTGCTACAGGTTTCAGTTCCCTCCTTTCAACACAAGAAATCTATCTTCAGTACGAATTTTTATCAATTAAAAAAATTTGAAAAAATAGTCCAAAAAAAAAAGCCCTAAAAGCACGTGACCATTATTCAAGCTCCTGCTGAAAACCTTACTAAGTGGGTTGAGTCCCAACCAAGGCCAAAGAATCCCATGCCCTCCTGGCATGGAGGAGCGGGTTACTTTTTAAGTTTCCTTCTACTCTTTACGCCTTTTTCCTTGCAAAAAGGATACCAAGAGCAGCTCCTGCTGAGGCACCGATTGCTGAACCAACACTGCACTAGATAGGAAATTCACTGCCATTTCTAATTGTGTTTTAGAACAGAGGTGACCAAAGAGATGATCTGAGCAAATTCCCCTTCTGGTTTCTCTCCTGTTTGGACTTCCATACCCATATTTACTGAGAGACGGAGATCCGTGCTGCTTTTGAGAACTCCTGCCATTGCGCTAAATGTTTTCGTTAGCTCCAGTCACGACAGAGGTAACTGTTTTACCAGGTCATGTCGGCTTCAGTGTAGGTTTACAGGGCATGCGACAGCAGGGAAGAACTCCAACTGCCTGACAAAGGATCCTGACAGAGTTCCCCCAGACATTTCAGAAACCAAGCGCTTCACACAAGGCCAGGTTTGCACTCTAATCATTTGCACAGTTCAAGGAAAGTCACCATTCCTCAGATGTCCGGGCAGAGTCTCAGGCTTTGTTTGAATTTCAGACAGTCAGAGGACTTGGAGCCCCTCACATAAACAGCAACCAGTCACATCGCGTCACTGTCCAAAGTTTGTATCCAGGCTGAAGAAACACTGTGCGTTTGTAGGAGCAGCAGCTCATCTGTGCTCATCCCCCAACTCCCCTGCCCCAGCAGAGCCTTCCCTCTGCACCCCTGCTATAACACAGCTGGTGCTGGCTCACATTGAATGTTTATGCTATTAAGGATAATTACTACGTTCAAGAATTCATCCAACAGACAACTGCTTGGCCCTCTGACCCAACTCCCCCTGCCAGGCTTTCCCTACCAGATGGGGTTATCCTGCCTCAGTTGGGGCCATTCTGTAGGTGACACCTCTCGTTCAGACAGCACCAAGAGTTGTTTGAGGTGTGCGACTCAGAAGGCAGGAGATCCCTCTGCCAAGCCGAACAGTTTACCTAATCAATATGAAATGACTTCCAGGATGACAAAACCCACATCACCGCTATGTGGAGCCCAGGGAGTCTCTAATGTCACCACGTTTTCCATGTTATCATCAAACCAAGGCTGTTTTACCAGCATGGTGGTAAACTGCTTCTGTTCTTGTCTTCAGAACAGTCTGCACTAAAGCAGCAATCATTAACACAGTTTTTTTCCAACTACATCCAGAAACCCTCATGATCTCATGCTCTTTTCACCTTGTTTAGATGCTCTCTCTACGTTATAGTCCTGTTTGGTGAGGGTCCCACACCAATGATGTTTCCTGTTGGCCACAGTGGAAGCTACAGGATACACTTGCAGGTAAGAATCCATTCCTTCTGCCAGCTGCAATCCAGCCAAAGCCTAATCCAAAACCTGGGGATTCCCCAACACCACTGTTGGGCAGGCATTGGGGCTGACTTAGGACAGGCCATGCTGCCTTCCTATGAAAGCTTTTTTCTGAGGCAGTGAATCTGAAGGGATTCTCTCTTTTCATGAAAATGCACTTTTTTGTGCAATTTTAGAGGCTCTCGTTGCACCCTGCTCCAGCAGCAGTGGAGCACAGTGGTTCATTAGTTTGAGGAGATGAAGGTACGGTATCCAGGGCCTTGCTTTCAGTAATGAAAATGCTACAGAGAAGCAAAGGGGCAGATTTGACAGTTGATGGCATTTTGTTTTCTGTACAAGGCAGCAACTGGAGAAATGAAGCCAAAACAGCACTTCAGTTTCTCTCACTCGAGGGCAGTTCGGTTCACTCCTTTCCTTATGAAGGAACAGACTACAGCCTGTGCTGAACATCACTGCTGATCCCAACCCAACAGCCAGGAACACTTGAATCCAGCCCCTCGTGCCAGCCAGCACACACTCAGCACTTGCTCTTTCCAGCTTGGTTTTTACACTTAAGTGTTGCTTTTAACTTAAAACCAGCAGCTTTAGCTATGTTTAATTCCTTAGCCCATCTGGTTAAGAACCTCTTCCTGTGGATAGTTTGTCACTCGTTTTCGTTCCACTCGAGAGGATTTGCGGTTCTGGATGGTTTCCTGTGGCTCTAGGACCAAGGGCAGCTGAACCCTCTTTGTCTTGGACGCAAAGGAAGGCATTTCAATTTAATTCTATATAAAGTTACACCAGAAATAAACAATGGCAGAGCCACTGATGAGTTTTACAGGTTTAGGTTCTCACATGCTCCAGTTCCTTTTAAACGGGGAGCACGCGGCTTCAAAGAGCCTCCCGCCTGACCAGGGCTGCAGCTGTTTCTACTAAAGATCAGCACCTCTAGGCCAGGCTTTAACTTCACAACAGTGAAACATGAAAGGTTTATCTTACAATAAAAACAAATGAACAAGGAAAAGCTAAGGGCTCAATCCAGGCTGGGCACATTTTCCCTCCTTTTCTTGCATGACAGACTCTGTAGAGGCAAAGGCCACAGGAAAGAGTACACCGCATTTTTCACCTCCTCCGATGGTTTATAATGTTTAACTAGAAAAACAGCCTTTTCCACCCCACATCCATCACCTCTGCTGAAGCTCATTTACAGGCAGTGTCAACAGGGGACAGGACAGTGCTGTGGACACTTTACTCCCACTCCTCCGTAAGCGCCCCAGCTGTCCAGACCAGCACAACCACATGGAATTGGTGTTAGGCAGAAAGCCCAGTCTCCAAAACTTCTTCTTTCTACTTTCTTTGGCTCATACACCTTCCAAGAAAAATGTCACAGCACCTCAAATCAATCTAACACACAGCAGAGCACGCGCCATACACCCAACAGGACATCATAAAAGTGTCAGAGAGAAACACAAATCTTCAGGATGGGTTCCTGCCCTGCAAGAACATCTGGGAAAAGCTTCTTCCTATAAATTTAACCTACAGGCCCTCCAGCAGGGATCCTACACAGCTCCTCCCTAGGCTACCCAAGTAGCTATGGGCTGCAGCAGCTCCCAAGTCTGCCACACCCAGATACTACTCTTCTTCAATAGCTTCAAACTTAGGAGGATTAAAATAAGCTCGTTGACATCCAGCAAATGTGTTGCTGTTGCTATAGCAGCTGGGAGTTTTAAAATTACTTAATAGCTTTATTTTTGTCATTCCTCTGCCGTTCTTTACACATAAACCCAAAATATAGCACTTTCAGCCTCCTCTCCTTTGGATTCTGTTAACTTACAATTAAAAGAACTAAATGAATGAAATGAGATGAAAGAGGAGCTGCTGGAAGATGGCTCTTTGTTGTAAGAAAATAGCAAACATTTTGTAAAGGCAAGACTCTCTAAAATAGGGTAGGGACTAGTCCCAGTGGAGTAGATTTCTTCTCAGCTAGAGACACAGCTTCCATTGGGATCAAGATAATCCGTCAAGCTCTCTCCAAGATTGCTTAGTGGCTCTATGGGGACAGTGACAGCAACAGCTTCATGCTTCAGCAGCGCATCTAATCCACAGGCCTGAGGCACTGGCAGATTCAAACAAGCATAAGCTCAGTCCAGCACTAAAATTTGCTTTAGGTGTGGAAAAACCCAAGAAATCTCAAGATCCTCAAAACCAAACAAAAACACAGGCATCTCATAAAATGTTTGCCCTCCTGTTGTAGGGTGTTCCATCCTGTCCCACTCCAACCCCACCTGGACAAGATACATGGATAACAGTGTCACAAAACTGGGTAGGAGAGCCTGATTCATATATCAGGCCTTTCCAGGGTGGCACTCTGTACCAGGGACAAATCCAAGACCATGAAATCACTTATTGACAGAGAGAATTAATTTCACGCAGGTTCCCAGCAAGGTCTTTCATGGCAGGAATCAGATTTTCTTCAAACACCACCTTTGAAGCTTTCATTCTCCTTCCCCCCGTTGTGCGGGCTGTTGACATAGCAGTCAGAAAAATGAGCAAGGACATAAGAAGAAAACATTGTGAAACTATATACCAAGCACTCCAAGAAGACGCAGAAAAAGAGGGTGTTTTGTTTTCTCCTCACATTTGACTGCAGTAACACAGAATCCTTGGAACGACAGAATATAAATATCCAAATACCATTACAACACAAAAATCCCAGCAGGCTTCCAGGGGCCACTTTCACCCGTAAGCACTCCTGCAGTCCAGCTGCTGCCCAAAGGCAAATCCTTGATAAACATTGGCCCCTTCATAGATGGACACAGAGCAGCAGGATTTCAGCTGCTGCCCAAAGGCAAACCCTTGATAAACATTGGCCCCTTCATAGATGGACACAGAGCAGCAGGATTTATCACTGTTCACCCATGATCTCCCAAGCAATCCTAGCAAGCAGTCTCCAANAGGCTAGAGATTAGGAGGAAGTTTTTTACGGAAAGGGTCATTAGGCATTGGAATATGCTGCCCAGGGAGGTGGTTGATTCGCCTTCCCTGGAGGTGTTTAAGGCACGAGTAGACGAGGTCCTGAGGGACATGGTTTAGTGTTTGATGGGAATGGTTGGACTTGATGATCCCATGGGTCTCTTCCAACCCGGTGATTCTGTGATTCAAATAGGCCAGAAACTTTTCATCCTTGCTCCGGTGAAGGAGTTGGTGAGACACAAGGACACAGGCATTTCCTCCCTCCTTTAAACAGGGAAGGGGAGAAGAGTGGAAGTTGATCTTTGAACAGACAGCACGACAATGGATCTCATCAATATTGGATCAGCTTTTAGACAAAATCACCTGCCACAAAACACACAAATCAGACATCGGGAAGATACTCATAATACGGACAATATAGCTCTGACAGAAATCTCTCCCTTGCCTTACTGCAATAGAATACTTTGCTAATGAAAGAAAGACCATTGCTAAAAAGAAAAGTTGTGCTGAGATACAGACACCCACATTCAGGGCTTCTGCAAGCCTTAAGAGGGCTGGCAATTCTGCTTCTTCCACTCAGCCAACACAGGTTGGCCATTACTGACGTCTACTGGCCCAGCCAAGAATCGAGGGAGTTCAGAGCAAGAAGTGTTGTGGTGGCACCTCATCAGCAGAAACGCCTAAGAAAGACACCTGATCTTTCTCACTCTCAATTTACTGTCATCAAGGATGTGACAGCAAACCCAAAAGGATCTCCTAGAGAACTATATCTGATACAAGGAAGAAATAAAGAGGCATTCCCACCGACTGCTGTAACATCTCAAGGACCACACAAGTGCATTGGACACTGCTTGGCTTAAGACTCCTTCCCCTAGGCAGTGTCTCTCTGTGCCATCTCCCAAAGTGGGCACAGCTGGATCCTATCCATGCACAAATGCAGAGGAGGAAGTCGGAGCACATCGGATTCACTGCCCGCAGAGGTCTTGCATAGTTGGGGATTTGAGATGGTTGCACTATCAGACAGATGTCACAGCTGTTCCTTCAGGTCTTCCTGCACAGAAGTGTTGCCAAGAGTGGGCTGAAATAAGGGTTGAGCATGGTTTGCCCCAGTGCCGCTCACAGTTCTGGTGAGCGAGCTGATTGGACACCTCAGCAGGGAAGGCTTCCCAACTCGGACAGATGGTGGGCCAAGAGGAACAGCAGGGCACAATGACATCAGCAGAAGAGAAACAAGAGAGACTTGGATTCCTAATAATTTTCCTGCCTTTTCCTTCCCAAAGAAGATAACAGCTCTATAACTTGTAGATTCTGAACTCCACTGACACCATAACTGAACCCTGCTGTTAGGTTTTTGACAAAGCCCATCTCCAGAACAGCATTTGTCCTCCTCTCCCAAGTAAAATAAGTTTTTTTGTGGGCTGTGCCACCTCCCTGCACAACCTGAGCCACAAGCAGTTAATATTTACACCACCTGGTCCACTACAAGGCACGAGTGGAACCAGATATTCTCCTGCGCAACAAAGGGAAATAACTTGGGGTTACAAAGCTCACCTACTGCAGCTGTGCGCTCGCATAATATTGGTGTTCTCCGGAACTAAAAACAAAATTCCAAATGAAGAACAACTTCTTCGACCTGCTAGCTAAGCCTGGATGGCCACATTGCAATTGCCAAGCTAAAAACCCCTTTGAAAACAGGCATTTCAGGCTTTTTGTATATTTAGACAAAGACTAATCCAATTTTCGGAAAGTGTAATCAAGTTTTATCATTACATAGACTGACTTTATCCTATTCATAACCACATGAAGGCTTATTTTAAAATAGTGACACTGCAATCCATACAATGATTCTTTCTGAAACATTCAATCTGTGGAATGACACAAACAATACAAAATTCCCCCTTGCCATTAACAGAAACAGCTCTTCAGGCAAGCCGTGTAACAGTTGCAGGCAAACTGAGAGTGCCCTTTTCTCTTAAAAAAGAAAAATTCCTATTAAATGGAAATCAGAAACATTTGCTTTTCTGATGTCAAAACAGAGGATTAGAGGAAAATTAACATTACTACACTGGGTTATTTACAAGCTTCCAGGCTGAATTTGGGTCAGACACAGGCATATATCAAAACATTTGTGTCCTGCAGAAAAAAGGAACTCCGGCTCAGCAGCTCCACACACAAACCAGGCAGCAAAAGGCATTACCTACCAACATCAGGTTAAGTTACAGCACTCATCTCCTCTGAAACTGCAAGTTTCACAACAAAACAAGACACAGGCACACAAATCTTCCTCCCTCTGCACACACTCTTTATTGCCTCCTCGTTCCCCGGAGACAGCGTATAATAATGATGCAACCAAGATTACAGCCTTGCAGAGAAAAACCAATTCCGTCAGTCCTTCCTCAGTAACTGTCTTTCCAAACAAACAGGCAGGAACTATCAATCATTTAAACAAACAAATCAACCCTTTAAAAAGGACTGAAGTGGTAGGATGGAAGACAATCACAATATTGCCCACATCCGTGTCCCTTCCCTGTAGAGGGATACAGAGAGTGTGAAGGCTGCAGAGGACACAAGAGTTCACGAAGCTCTGCAAGCTGTGAAGAAAAAGAAAGCCACTGTAGTTCAATTCTCCTTCCCCACACACGGAACAAGCAAATTCTCTGATAGGTAAGAGAAATCGGCATCAGGAAGGAAGACAGAAAAGAAAATGTAACTATATAAATGACTGCAGGGATGTGAAGTCTTGAGAACAGCACAAAGCCAGTACAATCTGGATCATCAGATTCATCAGAGAAAGAGCCTGGTCAGCCCAGAAAGCCCAGCCCGCTGCAGACAAACCACCGCAGTTACAGGCCGGGAAAGGGAACAAAATCCCTGGGCCCATCATCACCACCAGCTAAACAAATAAACATTGGTCCTAATGAAAGGAAGTGAGCACCAAAACTCCACTGGACCACGTTTCAGTGCTCTGTGCATGCACAGAGAGGTCCACTTGGAAATACACTGCCCTAACACCACTAGGCAGTGGGGTCTGGATTGCATTCAGAGGAAGAAGAGTTTTCACAGTAAGCTACCAGATGAACACAGGTAGTGACCAAGAGGTCAGAACCACAATTCGACACTTCAGAGGATGTAACGTAAGCTAAATATCTCTTTTGAACATTTCAGTGGCAGGAGATAAGTTTCTTCCAGAAGCTTGATCTCCAACTTGAACAGCACAGCACGGCTGCAGACACTGGTACAGACAAACACCTTGGCTGAGGGCGCTGCCATGCAACACCTGACAGAGCAGGACAGGACAGGACAGGCTAGGCTGTGTAGCCCCCAGCCCTTGTTTAAAGACATACAACTGATACAGTCATACAGAGAGCTGCTACCTCCTGTCCCCTACTCTCTCCCATTTCCTACATCCGTCCACATCTCCAGTGAATCCACAGGAATTCTGTCTTTACATTTCTCACAAATTCTGAGAAGCTGTCATGCATGCAAGGCTTCAGACATTGAGTGCTCTCATTGATTGTCAGGGTCTGGAATGGGAAAACACAATGGTAACCCTAATGTTTGTTTTCTGACAGCCGTTCGCTGGGAAGATCTCTCTTCAACAGCACTCAGGAAGGATGTAAAGGAGCAACAGGAAGGAAACTGTAGCCCCCAAAGGAAAAGCATTCTGTGATTCTAGGATTCTTTCAGCCACTTGGAAAGACCTTCTGTATACAGGGTTCTTACATGCACAGCTGCAACGTGGAACAAGTTCTTGTTTATAATTTGGCATACTTAATATTTTCTGATAAAGCAACCAATGCTACAGAAACATAAACATACCCGTTATGTTTGTCAGGCAAACCTGAATAGAAGTTCGCAAGGCAAAACATTGCTCTGGAGCACTTGACACTTTTCAAAGGCCAGTTATAAACAATGGAAGTTTCAGTTTACTTAAAATTATTAAACATCCTCACTAATGGAAAAGTATTAGGCAACTAAAACCCTTGTTTCCTCATCAGCTTTCATCGTAAGGCCACTACAGTGACAAGAAATAAACAGTCACATTTCTTAGATATTATTTATGGTTCTCAAAGAGACTCCTGCACTGACATGGTACGGGTACCTTTTGTGTCAGATACACAGAATCACAGAACAACTTGGCCCATGGGCAGGAACATCTCCCACTGGATCAGAGGCTCCAAGCCCCATCCAACCTGGCCTTGGACCTCTCCAGGGATGGGACAGCCACCCCTGCTCTGGGCAACCTGGGCCAGGGCCTCCCCAACCCCACAGGAAAACATTCCTTCTTAAGAGCTAATGTCAATCTCCCTTCAGCTGAAAAGTGTTCCCCCTCATCCTACCCTGGCATTCCCTGATGAAGATCCCTCTTCAGCTTTCTGGGAGCCACTTGCAGTACTAGAAACTACTCTAAAGCCTCCCTGGAGCCTTCTCTTCTCCAGGCTGAACAAGCCCAACTCTCTCAGCCTGGCCTCAGATGGGAGGTGCCTCAGCCCTCCCACAACTCACTTATTGCCCTGTAAACTGAATTTAAAGCTTTCCTCTGGCATATGCATCCCACAGAGCCACCACCTCTTCTCCAGTTGATTTGTCAGTCTGTCACATGAAGAGCAGGGAACCATGCCTACAACCACTCATAACACTACATGAACTGTTAGCAACAGTTCATTGCACACCTGATGCACTGCAGGCATGTGTGTAGTCCTAACTTTAAGAACAAGTAACTGTGGAAGAAAATATTAATAGAACTGTTGGCTTTGAGCACTCCGATCTGGTGGGAAGTGTACCTTGCCCATGGCAGGGGGTTGGAACTGGATGGGCTTTAAGATCTCTTCCAACCCAAACCATTCCAAGATTCTATCATTCTGCTTCCTTTCAACTGCCTGCACAGCTAGGACAGCAAAGAACTTCTCAATGTCAAACCGTCCACACAGCACAAAGTAACACATTTCAAAGCTATCAGCGTGTCACGTTGCCTCTTGTTATTAACAAACACAGCCCATCCTGACTGAGAACTGGGATTTTGAGAACTGTGCCACTGTCACAACAAAGCTCAAGGTGTAAGGAGGAAACACTGCCTGTTTCTCTCTGCCCACCTGGAGCCCATTCATTTGGGGCCAGAAGCCTCCTGGCAGCCTCGGGGCTGCCCAGAAACGCCTTACTTTCAGCCCGGGAAGGAGCTGGAGCCCCACACCTGCCTCAGGCCCACTGANGTTGTAGAGAGCCTCTTCTTCTCCAGGCTAAACACTCCCAGCTCTCCCAGACGCTCCTCATAAGGCCTGTTCTGCAGCCCCCTCACCAGCTTCGTTGATGAGGTGCTGAGGGACATGGTTTAGCGATTGATGGGAATGGTTGGACTCGATGATTCTGGGGGTCTTTTCCAACCTAGCGATTCTGTGAGTCTGGGACAGCCGGGGACGCCGTCCGCCGCCAAGGTCACCTTGCCCGGCCCGCCCCGCCCCGCCGCTCCAGGCCACCGGGGCAGCGCCGGAGCTTCGCGTCCCCCCGCCTGGCCCCGCAGCGCGGCGAGGCCGCCCGAGGCCGCCCCGGAGCGGGGAGGGCCCGCGTCTCACGCAATCCCTCCTCACCGGCCCCTCCCACCCCGGGGCGAGTCCCAGCCGCCGCCGCCGCGGCTCCCCGGGCCCCCTCGCCGCCTCCGGTCCGGCCCGGCCCTCACCCAGCTTGACGGCGGAGTCTGCCAGGCACCGGTCCCACTTCCTGCCCAACTCGCCCTCCGACGCCATCTTGGCCGCCTCCTGCCCTTCCCCCTTCCCTTCCCCAACTCTCGCGGTATCTCCCCAGCGCCCGTAGTAGACGCAGCGCCAGATCTCGCGAGATTTCCTCCGCCGTCCGCTCCGCTGTTGTCAAGGTTACGGGCGGGCGCCATGGCCGCCGCGTTCGACCTTGCGCGCAGCCTGGCAGACCGGTTTTCCCACATAGAGCCCGTCTCACCGCAGCGCCAGCCCCTCCGGGCCCCATGTCCTCAGGCAGGGCTTCTGCTGTGTCCCTGGAGGGTTTCGTGGCCCTCAACCTAAGGCAGGACCCCCACCTCCTGGGGCGGCCCGGCCGGGCAGCTCCCCTCGGGGCTCTGCTTCATCCTTGGGAATCACGGAGTCCTGGAACGGTTTGGGTTGGAAGAGATCTCAAAGCCCATCCAGTTCCACCCCCTGTCATGGGCAGGGGCACCTCCCACTGGATCAGGGGGCTCAAAGCTCCATCCAACCTGGCCTTGAACCCCTCCAGGGATGAGGCAGCCACCCCTGCTCTGGGCAGCCTGGGCCAGGGCCTCCCCACCTTCATCATGAAGAATTTCATCCTAATGCATAATCTAAATCTTCCCCTTTACAATTTAGAGCCATTCCCCCTTGTCCTATCCCTGCACTCCCCGATCAGCAGTGCCTCCCCAGCTTTTCTGGAGCCTCTTTGTGTACTGGAAGCCAAGCTGAGAGAGTTGGGGGTGTTCAGCCTGGAAAAGGGTCCAGCAGCTTCCAGTACAGAAAGGGACCCAGACCATCAGTTCCATATCCTTATGTTGGGGACTCCAGGACTGAACACAGGACTCCAGGTGTGGTCTCAGAGCAGAGTAGAGAGGGAGAATCCCCTCCCTCGCCCTGCTGCCCCTATTGCTTTGGATACAGCCCAGGACACAGTTGCTTTCTGGGCTGCGAGTGCACGCTGCCAGCTCATGTTAAGCTTCTCCTCCACAAGCACTCCATGTCCTCAGGGCTGCTCTCTATTACATCGTTCCCCAGCCTTTGCTGAAATCACAGACTGTGTTGACCCAGGTACAGGACCCTGCCCTCGGCCTTGTTGAACTTCATGAGGCCCACTTCTCCAGCTTGCCCGTGTTCCTCTGCAAGACATCTCGTCCTTCTGGTGTGACAACAGTACCACTGAGCTTGGCGTCATCTGCAGACTTGCTGAGGAGGAGCTGAACTGTACCATAGGGCTCCATCTCTCTTGCTGCAGGGTTGGCTACATCCCACTGGACATGCATTCCCATTTCCCTCCTGGAGGCTGGCAGAGGGCTGGTGTCCCACAACACTCTGGTGTCATTGCTGGCTCTCACACAGCTCATCAGGGCCTACAGTGAGATGTAAGGGTGTGAAAACCAGCTCTTGACGATCCCTATTGCTGCCCAGGCATCGCCTCTTATCCTCAACAGCAACCAGCCTCACAGTTTCTTGCCTAATGAGGGTATAGAGCTGGATAGTATCAGGATGAGAAGACTATCACGGTCAAGAAATTATTCCATGTAATAGGATGGTAGGGTAAGGAGTTGTGGGAAGGGTTCTCAGTTACTGCTTGGGTCTTTGTAGTGTGCTACAGCATAGTGGAACCAAAGGGGTGTGTGTGGATCACTTCAAACTTGCTGTAATGAACTTTCTATGTTGTGAAGGTTTTCTGGAAGTCATTCTCCAGAAGCCTTGTAAAAGAAGAGTGGTTTTGAGTAACAACATCTCCATTCACATGTGTCAAGGCAATTTTTAGCTGCAATTTCTTGGTTTAGTTTTTTTTCTTGTTCTGACAATTTTCTTCATAAGCTTGGAGAGGAGGAGGCTCTGCTGCTTTATGAAACTGGAGGCATTTTAACAAGTCCATTAAAGACCAAAGCAATAAATAGAAGTCAAAACTCTCTGAAGTTGACAAAACATTTCTGAAGTTATTGTTTTTGTGGTTTTTTATTTGTCTTAAAAATATAAATGAGCAACTATAAAAGATTTCTCCTGTATTTGGTTTAGTTCAACTCCTTCACGTGTCACTAAACAACCACAATTGCCTGTTATTTTGAATTAGGTGAAAAATCTAAATGGCTTTTTAAAGACTTTTATTGGAAAGCCCATGGTTAACCTCAGCTCTTGCAGGTTCCAGAGGTTTCCCTTGAGAAACTGGTTCTTGTTCCTCTGTGAAGGGAATCTCCTTTCTCCACCTCCCCCTGCAATATACTCAAATCCAGTTGTGTTGCAGCACAGTCAGGATCACAAACAGAACCATGAATCAGGTTACTTAGAAAAATACCAATGAGATCCAGCATTTTTTTCCCTGACATGATAAAGAAGTGTTTATGAAAGCAGTGACCCAGTGGTACGTCCCAGTGTGCCAGCTCCACCCTCCTGTTTCTGAACGGCTCTGGAAAATACAGGGAGGGGGAAGATACTTGAAGTGTCCAGATAATTCTTTTTTTTTTTTTTTGTCCCTCAAAATTAAATCCCAGAAATCCGTGTTTAAAAGCAACCCAGAAACATGGTCTCTGGCACAAACCAACCCCAGTGCAGGCCCATGTGGAGTCTCACTTCACACTTACTCACTTTCAGGCTGCTGGGCTGGCTGGGAAGCGTGGTTTCTTCAGGGATGCAGGAAATGGTGAGGAGCTGTTGGATTGTGAGGTGCTTCCCAGCAGGTTGTATTGTGGCGTGATGGGTCTTGGTGTATTCTGACAGCCTTGCATAGGGACCTGGTGCACTAAACCCCTCTGAAGGAGGCAGAATATATCAGTATAACTGTTCTGAATGCTCAGCTGCTTTCTGAGGAGTTGGTTTGTTGCTTTTAAACGTCAGAGCCACTGAGTGATCAGAGGGGCCTCTGGAAAAATGTTATCCATTAAGGATCTAGAGCACATTCTCTGTAGTCCTTCCCCACCCCAGGGGACAATTAAGGCAGGCGGGAATGTGTCCAAGGACAGCCTTTGCTCTCCATTGCTATAGTTACTTGGCAGTTGGACCCTATCAGGGTAATACTCAGTATTTATTATCGTATGACTGCAAGGTGATATTTAGAATGTGTGGTTTTGAAGAAGTTTTCTTGCTTTATGCAGCCCAGCGTGTGAGAAGGGAGAAACCCTTCTCGCTCTCCTCACACTCTCTTTCTTTCCAGTAAATACATGACAAAAATAGAGGAGGCTGAAATGAAGCTAGAAATCTTTAAAAAATCCTATCTTTCCTTCATGGCATAAACTTCCTGTAGTTTCAGACCTCCTATCACCAGTTTTCTTAATTATATACCTAGCCTGAATTATGCATTAAATGCATAAGAGAACTCACCAACTAAAAGTTTTTAAGTACACGGTTGGTTAGTTCTTTACAGTCAGCCACCAAAGAACCAAGTACAACTGGGAATACAAGGTGACCAAGTTATCCCGCTGTTCTTCATCTGCTTGTTTCTCTGGTGCCTGGGGAGAGAAGCCACATGGAGGTCACAGTCCCTACGTGTACAGGGAAGTGAGGATCTTCTCCAGGGCTCTGTCAGTCAGAATTCAAGACCCTGTTTTCACGTAACAGCATTTCACTGTTGGCCTTTGCTTCTATGCAGTGCAGTACAGGGGAGTTCACCCTCACCCCAGTAACTTCTGTTTTAAAACTTCCAAGCAAGTTTCTTTTATATCTTGACTCTTCCCCTGCAGGATTTTATCACCCATCATGATTCTTTCAAAGAACTGTATCACATCTCTCCTGTCAGTTCCCCTCTCGACATTTCTCCTCCTTTCCAAAGAACACACATGGTAGTTCTCTGGTAGTTTTAAATACCAGGAATTGCCTCCCACACACACTTCTTTCGCTCTGCTGCCAAAACCAGCAATGATCTGCAACAGAAAGACAGCAGTGTAGGAGTGATCTGCTTGAAATGGGTAGTGGCCCCAAGTGGCCTTGGTAGTGGCCCTCATTTTGCCGTCTGTACTTCCAGAATGCCTCCTTCTGTTATGGAGAGAATCAGACCTGGGCAGGAAACTTCACCTCTCCTTCTCCCCTCTTATTTGTCAGGTTTTTCCCCTTATGGATACAAGCTGCATTCCCCAGTAGATATTTGTGCTTCTTTTTCTCTTTGAAAACTTTCTTGCTAAACAAGCAACAACAAAAAAAGGCCAATTCTAAAGCCTGAGGAAGAAGAATCCCCTCCTCAGCAGGACTTTGCCTTAACATGGGAAAAGTGCCAGCAACTCCATTAACTCTACTTTGCTGTCCTTTCTGACACTGTGTAGAAGGCAGTTGGATCCTGTGAGTATGAACAATAGCCCAAAGGCTGAGGAGACCTGCATTAGCAAAGACAGTTTGTGATGCAGAGTGACATATCATTCCATCTTTTAATGGGACTGCACTCATGTTAATAATCCAGCCGATTTTGTGCCTGTGATGATGTATTTCCATGCCAGTTCTGCACAGCTGCTGTGATCTTACACTGGGGAGAGCAGTGCTGCTGGTTATGGCTGTCAGGTAGGGCTGACTGAGATGGAACTCGGACAAATGTAATATGATGAGTCGCAGCTCCTCATGCTAATTCTGCTTTAAGCTGCTTCGGCCATGAATATGAAGTTTGCCTCAAAACCTCGGGAGGAAAGCACTTGCATGGAAAAGCTGAGATGAGTTCTTGCTGAATCTTGTGTGACAGGCACAACACCATGAGGACATCTCATCTTTATTTCATGTGTGCTATTCTGTGATCATTTTTAGTTTAGTAGTAGAAATGGGGAAAACACTAATGCACTGAATTGATCAAGGTTTTCTAATGAATAAACCTGCAAATAAGGGCTATTATTTAGCTCTTTAGGTCTGTTTTTCCATTTGCCCATGTTCCTGGCTAATTCCATACAGGTCCTAACTACTGAACCGTGACCATTGTGTTAAGAAGGAATCCAGGCCCTTACAATTCTTTTGGTTGGTGTATTAAAAAGCTTCTAATGAAGTGCAATGTGTCAAGGAAAAAGGCAGGGAATGGAAAAGTTTGTTTCTTTATGGTGTATTTAATAACCTTCTCCTTGATTCTTTTTTAATGACAGGCTGCAGACATTATTGCTACAGTTAATGACTTAGTTTGACGAGAATGCTCTCAATACTGTCTTTGCTTAGGCTAAAGACACTTCTGAAACCTCCTGTCTATCAGGCTATCTCTGCTAAGGATACAGAGTTAAAGGAGCAGTCACAAACACAGGAATAAAGAGCATCCTAAGACATGCAGCTAAGTGGAACATGCTGGAAAATGGGTGATCCCAGTAGTTTTGCAACCTGCTGTTCTGGGCAAAGATGTAAAGAAATGCCTCACAGTTGTTTTCTGAGCAACTGTTGCTGGGTTTCTTGAAGTGGGAGTTTGAATGTCTTGGTCGCATTTGTCCATCTTGTGTTAAACATTTTGTGGAATACAAATGGGATTGGAATTTGTGGGATGTGTGAAAATAGTGTGGCTGCAAAAACAACCCAGATTTGTCCAGACACAACATTCTCCAGAGGTCAGCAAGCCTGAAGTAAAACCATTGTTATCAGGAGGTGAGGGTATTGCTGTGTTTGAAGGGGGAAAAAAAGTGTCTCCAGATCTAGATCCAGACTGCAGTTCTTAACATGACCACAACCCCAGCTCTGCACACACCAGCTTCAGATGAGTGGCCCGGTTTGCACTCAGTCTGTGAAAGGACATGGAACATGACTCAGTCTCACCTACTTAGGCAAAACAATTGGAAGAAATTGGCCAAAGCTGGAAAAACCCGTGTGCCTCTAGGACTCTGCACACTGGAGCGATGGGTACCCTGAAATTTTCCTGCTGTTACTGTGGCAGTGCTGTACTGGCTGTAGAATATCTCAGTTTCAGACGACACACGGATATCGCAGGCTGCTGGGGTTGTTGTGTTTTACATCAATTAAATGAGCAGATTTGCTTGGGCACTGATGAAGTGGGAAAAGGTCTGGTTTTAGCACTCCTTCTTAGGGGAATGCCTCAAACCTCTACTAAATGAGCAATATGTTGGTTTTCATTAGACGTGGTATTTTGATTTACTCATCAGTTCCTGCAGGGAATGAGGAAACTCTTAAAACCTTTATATTCCAAGAGCACCCTTGGCAAAGTTGCCTTGGGATGTGAATGGGAGGATGGCTTTTTTTTAATTGTTTGTGTGCTATTTTGACCGTGTGTACTCAGATCTCCATAGCGAGAACTATCTGTGGCTTGAGTATGGAATTTCAAGATATTGGGTAGTTTTGTAGGTACCTTTTTCCTATGCTGGTTTCCAAGAAATGGTTGGTTTTCAGCCGCAGATTGAGTGATGCTGCTGGTTTACTGCTCTGACTAATAAAACCCAACTAGCTAAACTCTAAACTTCACCATTGCTGTAAGACGCTTGCTGCAGTAAAATCCAGTTTATGAGAACTCCCAATAAAAGTTCACATATCTTTCAAGTGCCATAAGCTTGATATGAAAGAAAATGGGCAACCTGACTTAAAAAAGCTCAAGATGGCTTTTTCTCTAGTAGAAAAATGAACATTCAGTGAAGCATGAAAGTTTTCTGTAGGGTCTTGTCTCTAGGCGTTTTCTCACCATCCCCCTCGGTCCTGGCTGAGCACTGGAATAAACAATACAAAAAGCATTTCACAAGGCATGCAGGAGGATGAAATAAAAACCACATCGTGTTGGACCACAAATGCTGTATGAGGTCCTGGCAAGACGTGAAAAGTACTTTGTAATGCTAATAAGTATTTACCCCCTTACTTCCTTGAATGTAATCAAAGCATACAGGGAAAACACATGTATTTCATAGCTGCTGATTGCAAGATCAAATGCCTTGTTATTAATTGCACATGAATCCGATGCTGTAGGGCCATTAAAGCATCAGCTGACATCATCGTTTGGTTCCTTTGTTTATAGACCCTCGTTCTGAAGACGCACAGTGCCTGGCACAAAGCCTTTTGAGCACGCTTTTCTCTGTTCCAGTGGGCGCTTCCGTGCCAGGAGGTGTGGGCCAGTGCTTGCAGCACAGGTAATGCCACCTCTCAGCACCTGGATTTATCCAATGCCCCTGGAATAGCTGTGTTTGGTGGCAGCCCCTCCATGGATCACAGCAGAAGGCGAGACGACTACAACTGTAGTTGCACGCACAGAGGCTTCTGCCTACTGAGATCTGCTCCAGGCTGCAAACTGCAGGGAGAGCCTGCTCCTACATCTTCATAAACAAACAAACTGAAGTTCCCCAAGCATCTCCTGCTATAAACAAGCACAGCAAGCAGCTGCTCCTCATTTGGAAAGAGGTGACATCAATTGCAAAAGGAATCTGTAGATCTTCTTAATGCAAATATTTTTGGGAAAACAAAAAGCAGCTGCTTGTTCCTCTTTATACCTACTAGCAGGAAAACAAAATCCAGGATGCTTGTATTTCTTCTACTAAGAAAAACATCCTCTTGGCCTCAGCGCTCATTTGGATTTCAAATTGTTTAAAGTAGAGTAGGCTGCACAACTCTGTTATTGCTCTGCTGCTTCAGCCAGCAGCTCAGAACAGTTTCTGTCCAGAACTGAAAAAGCAGGGCAGTTGCTGAACACTTTGCATGAGTTTTGCGACAATGATAATTAAGTTCAGGATATGTGGTTTTGAATTTATCAGTCCTGCCCTCCCAGCCCCTGCCCAGAGGAAAAAGTGTGCATTAGCTGGGTGAATGAGTGAATAATTGCTCTGTGTAATGAACATGCTTGCTTTTCTTAATGACTGCAGGTAGGCACTTCTGAGGGCACATAAGGACTGAGGGATCTGGAACTGTGACACAGGCCACTTGGGGTGGCTTCTCTCACATGGGAAGGAGGAGTAGGAGGTGCTGAACTCTTCTCTCTGACCCAAGGGAACAGCAGGAAGATGCCAGGGGAGGGTTAGGTTGGACATCAGGAGAAGGTTCTTCCCCCAGAGGGTGGTGGAGCACGGGAACAGCTCCCAGGGCAGCAGTCACAGTGCCCAGACTGACAATATTGCAGAAGCATTTGGCCAACATCCTCAGCTCCACGGTGTGAATGTTGGGGTGTCCTGTGCAGGGACAGGAGTTGGTCTTGATGGTCTTTGTGGGTCCCTTCCACCTCAGGACATTCTACGATTCTATGATCTCCAGTCTGGGTGCAAGGCATTTGGGCTGGCTGGAGTAGGCAGAGTAGAATTTGGGAGGCTCCAGAGGAGGAAATGGCTTTCTGAGGTCATGTGGCTGCTCTATTGGAGGTGGTGGGATTATTTGCCATCCCAGGGATTATTTAGCAGTGGTTTGTTGATGAATTCTGTGCTTTTGTTTTCCTTTGAACAAGGATTTTTTGCTACTACTGTTTGTATTGAGGTCATCCTCACTTTGTCCTTTGCTTCCTAGGTTCATTTTGTTCCTGTTCTGAAACACTCAAGATAGAAGCTGATCAATCGTGACAGCAGAATGTCAGGAGTCACCAGCACAGAGGACTGCTTGGATTCTATCGCTGGTGTAAGCAGGGATCACTGTTCCTTCTCCATGTGCTCATTTGTCATGCAAACCTACAATTAACAGTTGTGCCTTGGTGTGGCTGCTCTAACTGGACACACATCTGGGCAGTTCACTGCTCTGGACATCCAGCTTGTTCTTTTCACACTGGAAGCAACAGCTGGTTTGCACTGTTCAGTAAAAAGAGCACAGTCAAGGTTGTCATGCCTTGGAAGGTCCTGTCTGATATCCAGTAGCTACAGACAGACATTTGTGACAAACTCAGTGACAGTCAGAGCTTGGCCTTGGTCGTCTCCCACTGGGAGAACACACCAGGGCCGCATCTCAGGGAACAGCAAAGCACCATGCGACTCCCCATTGGCATTTCCAGTTTCCATGGCACACTGGAAAGTTGGTGGAACACTCAATGAGCTTTTCACTCATGAGGGCTGCACACAGGAGCCAGAGAGCACTGGAAAGTTCTTGGGATCCTGGTGTGGTAGCTCTGGTGGAACAGAGACCAAGGCATTGTTTGGAGGAGCTGCAAAAAGAAGTGCTCTCAGAACGACTTGGACGCCTTCCTGGGTAATATGGTACTGGCAGCTCTGGTGTTCGCAAGTCCATATGGAGAAGTACAGGTCTGGAATTGGGATCAGTTTTACCTGAGATCACTGGAATGGGAGTTTGTGCATTAAGGGAAACCCCTGGTAAAAGCAGTAATGTTTTCTTTGTGCATCCAGTCTGACTTGCTGATTCTGTCTTGCCTTTGGAGATCTCTGCTGCAGCAGCCGAGCCCTGCAGTCCGCACCATATGGATGCATCGTCTGAGTGGCCAGCAGGCACCAAGTTGCCCTGTTCAACGGAGGGCGAAGTCACCGAGAGAGATGAACACTTTAAATTAACCACCCTGGCTTTAAGAATCCCATGGCTGCTTCTCGCTCCAGAGTGGCAGGAATCATAGAATCACCAGGTTGGAAAAGACCCACAGGATCATCAAGTCCAACAATTCCTATCAAATACTAAACCATGTCCCTCAGCACCTCATCCCCCCGTCCCTTAAACCCTTCCAGGGAAGGTGACTCAACCACCTCCCTGGGCAGCCTCTGCCAGTGCCCAATCACCCCTTCTGTGAATTTTTTTCCCAATGTCTTTCATTTCAGGTAGTTACAGAGA
>WAAB01015136.1:0-28140 GCA_013389865.1 Piaya cayana | reverse complement strand
TAGCACTAACAGGTTTGTAACTATGCCGCCCAAATCACAGCACAAACCTTCCCTTCCAGTAAAGTGGTTTTCATGAGAAATGTAAAGTGCATTGGTTATGGGAGGATCTTTTCAAGTCAATCAATCTATCCTGCATAACTAACTGCATTTTCCCCACACCACTGGAGAATTAAGAAGTCTGCTTGAGAATTAAGAAGTTTGCTTGAAAGCAAACAGCACTCCTAACTGTAAAGTCTGTGCAGTCTCCTCAAAACGACAATTCTAGGAGTCCACTCATAAGGTTTTCTTCATGTGCTCCTGTTCTCCTCTCTGGCTGGCAGATCACGGATATAGAAGCCCCAAGCTTGCAGGAGTGGATTTGCAATCACAGGAAAAGAATCATCTAAGTGCCATAGTTGTTCCTTGCTATTGAGGAAGGATCAGTTTCAGCAAAGCAGCTAAATGTGCTGGCAAAACTTTCCATTCTCTCTTTTAAAAGCCCCTTTGAAATAACTCATCTATGCTAGTTAGCCAAGAGCTCAGTAAACTTTAGAGCAGAAACTCAGGTTACGACAAGCCAACATGGGATTTCCACAGGAACTGCTAAGACAGTGAAATTCAATCAATGTGATCCGTTTCAAGACATTTCTTACATACCTGATAACCTCTGATTCTTTCCATTTCTTTGCTGGCTAGTGGATTGCTCTTAACCACACAGACCAAGGCCTTCACAGCTGCATACAACCCTTCTACATCTGATGCCATGGCTACAAGTCCCAGAATAGCAGCAGCTCCACCAATGTACTGCAGTGTAGTGGCAACAGGCTTGGGGATAAACGTTCTTACTCCTGAGCATAGGCAAAGAAAATAGAATTGTTAAATAAGTTTAACAGTGGGGCACTAACATTCATCAACTAGTTGATTTATGTCCTATTGTTCTTCTGACAAGTAATTAACCATCTTTAAACATAACGCTTCTCAAGTACTCAACTCACCCAAATATCCTATCAAAGCAGCTCCAATGGGGCGCGCTGGTCCATTCAAATGGCCTGCTGAGTTATGTAGCAGTTTCACAGGTGTGGCATTTTCATGAGAAGAAATCGCCAACTGAACAAAACAAGAAAAAAGCAAGTGCTGAACAGTTTGTTTTTTTTAAGACTAAACATAAGTTGTGTATTTTTCCTCCAGCAATAAAGACTCAGTAACATTTAACGAAGTAAAACCATGCTAGATCATTAAGACATTCTCTAAAGTAAAGAGAAATCTCCAGTCTCCAAAGTTTAAGGAAGATGAATCTAACTTTAAAAATAATTCCACCAGATCATAGAATGCTTTAGGTTGAAAGGGACCTTTAAAGATCACATACTTAGACAACCATCCTTTGGATAGGGACATCATCTACTAAATCTGGTTGCTGAAAACACCATCCAGTCAGACTGACCTCAAATCCTTCCAGGGATAAGGTATTCACAGCTTCTCCAGGCAAACTCTTCTAGTGTCTCAGAACTCTCCAAGTTTTCTCTTTATGCCCAATCTAAATCCATCTTCTTTCAGTTTTAAACCCTTGCCCCGTTGCTACACACCTTGGTAGCAGGTCTCTATCTCCACTGTTCTTATAAGCGCCCCCTGTATGTTTTGAAAGGCTGCAATAAAGTCTTCTCAGAGCCTTCTCTTCTTCAGTATAAACAACCCCAGCTCTCTCAGCCTTTCTCTATAGATGGTCCTTTGCACAAATAATTCACTGACATTCGATGTACTTAGAACAAAAATGTAAACTGATATTCTGGTTTCCGAATCTGAATCACAGTCAGAGGACCAAGCTATCTGCTTTACTCATCTGCAACAGCAGAAATGTTATGCAATGATATAATCTAACTGTTTTTCAACAGGATTACAAATGTCACCCAGATTAGAAAGCAAAAATACCTCCAAAAAGCGCTAAGAGGCATAGCTAATAGCGATCCCGGCAATTCTTCTGACAAGTGCATTATTGTTCCTGGTTGTGTTGAGCAAATTGCCTTGAAAGAAGTTAAAAGAAAGTAACAAACAAGTAGCACATATCTGCCAATTCACTTCCCCAACATACCTGTTTGGCAATAGCTTTACTATCCAACTTGTTGTAAACTTTCCTTATTTTTGCCACTGTAAATGAAGAAACTGACAGTGCATAGAGACCAAAAGAGACCTTCTCTTCTGGAACCAAAGACACTGGAGATGGGTTGATTCCTTCAGACTTTGAATCTTTGCCTTAAAGACAAAAATAAAAGTTCATTTCAGTAATAGCACTGTTTTTCTTATTAGCTTTCAGGTTAAAAATCTTTAAATTATATGGTAAAATAGGTATAGAAGAGAGGTTTCACAATTATCTGAGATTTGATATTGGTTTTTGCTGCACTGAAGTGTAGCTTGATAGCATATGAGTCACGGAATAAATCTGCTATTTAAGATAAAAGGGCAACACACAGCATACGTTTCCTTTCAAGAAAGTCAACAATATTAACTGATAATGGCAACTGGCAGCCTGTGGCTTGACCAAGCAGTAGAAGATTTGGTGCTTCTTCCCATGAATGTTTGGAAGGCAACACCATACTCAACTTGTCTACAGCCTCAGGGCTGTTCACCTCCCTTCCCACTTGAATTAAAACAAAGTAATGAAAAAACAGAGAATTATTCAGTGTATTTGCATCTTTGCCTGTGACAACAGGCTTTTTACAATGGTTTGCCAGTAAAACAACATTACAGGATGGAACAAATGATGCTAGACTGAATAAAAACCAAAAGGCTCAGGAATCGAAGAGAATATATAACTGTATCACTAATATGTTGCATTCACTGCTCTGGAAGTGGTTGTTTCTTGAGGGACTGCAAACACTACACATGATAGCTGTCTACAATGCTCAGAGGATGTGTGCAAAATCCAGCACTTGCAAGCTCAACACGGGGATTCACTTCTACATCTTTATTTCAGCTCAAAAGGTATCTGCAATTCCAGTGAAACATACCAATGGAACTAAAAAAATATGAAGGATCCTCACCTAACACTGAAACAAACAAGAAGCTGGGCACCTACATAATTTTTGAATTTGAGTCAAGTCTCTGTCAAGTCTCATTGAAAAGAGAGTTCCAGAAGTCTTGCTTTCCCCATAAATGAAATCCTCATTAGATCCTCTGACACAGATGCTCTGAGAATATTCCTCCATTTCAGTGAACATACAACGGAATTTCCTGCTCCTGAACTAGTCTGAGGGGTATTTTGAAGACTTAGAGTATTGGGGTTTTCCTTTTGTTTTAACACAGGACAAACTCTCAGAAGATAGTAGTCTCGCTCCCTGAAAACAGGGACAAAACCTCTGAAAGAAGCATTGCATGGGCAAATGGCAAGTCAGACAGTTTCCCTGTAAAGGAGAATAGCAGAAGACTGCAAAGGCTCTTCCCTTCTCCAAGAAATAATCTCCCACAAATAATCATTACACGAAGGAAAAACAAGCGTTTTGGAAAGAGACACTGAAATAAAAGGGTAAGATACAGGTTTCACACTGCAATCCCTACCAAACTCCTCAGAGTTTGGCACAGGGCACGTGACAGGAACAGAAAATCAGCCACCAAACAGAAACAAGCACTTTGTTCTGGAGCAGACCACTCCTAAAATGCAATGAACTGAGCAAAGCTTGTGTAGGAGAAACACCACCACACTGGAAAAAGTCGGTATATTAAAGAATGAAGGATTCCTTTAAGGTACTGTGGACTTCCAGTGAAAACAGCCTTAGCATAAAGGCAGGAAGGTCAGAATTGAATGAAAGCAAATCACATGCATGGAACTTGCTTTGTGGAAATTCACATGCATGGAATTAGGTACTTGCACAGTGCCAGTCAAAATGCCTTCCTAAAGAAATTATAATTGAGTAGCAGTCACCTAAATCCAGAGTTGCTTGCCAGGTTGGTCTAGTCAAAAAAGCAAGTACACAACACAGACTTGTAGATGACAAAATTCAATTCTGTGAATTTTTTCACTCAAGACGGGCAAGGAAAGCTACCTTCTTTTTCATGATATTTTGTTCTTTTACAGCTTGAAGATCATAAAAGTTGAGGGGTGGGAGGAGGGGAAGTGTGTGTCCACTCTAGGCAAAGCTTTCATCCCGAGAATTAAGATTCTGTGCAATCCTTGTACATACTTTTATCTTTCTATCACTCTCATCACTCACTGCCTCCTTCCTTGAGAAGGTGACAGTGTCTCTCCAGAACAGCTGGAAAGCACTTAATGTCCTCATGGAGAAAGACAATATAAGGACAAAACAACTTGATATGTTCCCTGCCTCCCCCTCAAAAAGCCCTGTGACAGTCAGGTAAAGCAATGAACATCATCTGACATTATACTGATGTTGGTAATAGATACTCCTAACTGCACAGAAAGACAGGGAGCCCTACAGAACAGGAAAAATCTCACTGGGGGCAGTTCATCTTACCAGAACTAATGAAGAATGTGTCGTCTGTATAGTTAAAACCAGGGCTACAGGCACACATTTCTAACACAATTATTATTCACATCTTTGTTACTTTGTGTTGCACTCCTCTCAATGTCAAAGAAGAATGCTTAAAAAATGTAACAGAATTGACCAAATTTGTTCACAATGAATGCTTAAAGACTATCTGCTACATCACAGTCCCCCTTGGATTTTTTCCCCCATTTGACCTATTTAAGCCATATAAACAATGACATTTCAAGACAGCTGTGTTTAAAGTACAAAAGGCATTGCAGATTTTCAAGTAAGTGCTATCACTAGAAACTGACATGTTAAAATACTTTTCCAATCTCTTTCTACAGATAAATATAATATACAGAATGAATAATGACAGCTTTAAGCATTTCTAACTGGTTTAAAACCAAAGTGAGGATTGCAAGCAGTTCTTTTATACTTCAGTACAAGAACTACCAGAATTATGTTAAAACAGTAATTTAGATTTCTATCATCTTTAACAGCAGCTACTGATCTTCCTACGAACAGCTGACATCTCTCTGCTACTGCACACTCTCCTTTCTCATCCAACAATACGCACGCAAGATTCCACTACACCCAGGTGAAGTTGTTAGCTGCCGTTTGGACTGTACTTACATGGTAGGTACACTGCTTGAAAGCTTCCGACGTAATTGGGTCCCAGTTCATAAATGGTGCTAACACCTGGGGCAGGTAAAACTTCCTCCAGGAAATGCGTAGGGCCCAAACGCCACACTAAGGAGGAGAGCTGGCGCTGTGCAGGTGGTGTCCCAATATAGGCATAAACAGTGCTGACTACAGGTGGGTTGGCAGAACCAGACCCACTAGGGCTACTGTGAATATAGTGAAGCTGTAAAGTAGAAAACCACAGTGAAGTTAATTGGGATAGCATGGGTACCATGAAAAGAAAGCAAACAGATCAGAAATTCGGGAAAGCCATTTGCAAACCAGGGGATGTACCAAATTGTTGTGTGATGCACGGTATTCTGATACTACGCAGCAAGTCAGTGAAAAACGAGTAAGTTAAATTCAAAGATCAGAAGTGGCTTTCAAAAAGATTAAGGCACGTACAAAAACACAGGATGAAAATAAGCAAGTTCTGTGCTTAAAAATGCTAACGAACAAGGATACATCTTGCTTCTAAAAACATGGCGTTTTATAACAGTCATTATTTTTTTGCAAAAGCAGTAAGATGACCTCATAACCTTGCCTTCTTCCTCCTCCTCCTCTTTCAGCTGGTGAAAAATGTGCCTTTGGTAATTATACTGTTTCAATCTAAGTGCCAACATGATGAACTCGGATAAAATTTTCAGATAGCAATGAAACAAATACACCGAGAAGATGCTGGCCTTGATGCAATGACAGTAACCATCTTGCAGGTATTTTCTGTCTACCTTGTGAAAATTCTGTTATCAGCTACTTAATGTAGTCACATATGACCGGATACATGCTCATGTATTACAGCTATCAGCGTGACAATTGAAGTTACTACAGTTCTCTTTCTGCAAAAGGAATAATGAAAGGCAAACTTTGAAACTCAAAACACTGTTTTATCTATAGCAGTGCAATAACACTAGCTAATTTGCACCCCACGTCACGACTGGTTTACTCCCTTAAAGCCAACATCTGCCAGATGTCAAATGCTCTTTGGTTATCAGTTACAGGTCAGGAATACTTTGTGCTCAGTGGACAGGTCCACAGTGCCCTTCACTGCTCTCTAGCTGCTTTCAGCCTCACAGTTTCTTCCACCTAACAACAAAATATTGACTTTTACAAATAAAAGTGTTTTACCTACAATCACCTATCAACAACAGTAGACATCTCAGTGGCTACTACGGATAAGCGGATGCTATTTTTGGGGTGGCAAGATGGTTGGAAAAGGGAAAAAATGGCTAAATCGGCAAAGCTGTCTTACTCAATAATACTTCCTATTATTCAAATTTTGATCTGCTAAACAGTCTGCCAAAAAAGCTTCTTCAGCTTTTTACTGTCTTTCTAAAAAATCTAGTCAGTGCCATAGCCACACCACGCTTGCCTCACATTCAGTACAACACGTGCAACTTAAGCATTATTATAACTCATGACTGAGAAGATTTATTAACTTCTCTTAAAAGGACTAGGTTTGGAGTCTGAGCTGTGTACAGAGTAAAGACCCCTTTTACAAGGCTCCTCATTTTGGGTTTGGTTTTCCATTTTGGTTTGGTATTTCTTGCGTGTGTGTAGTTTTGTAGTTGTTGTCTGGTTTTTTGCACATGTATAATCACAGAGAGCAAAAGCACTCCAAACAGCAAACCCAAGGATTTAAAGATTATTTTACCTTAACGGTGTTAACAAGCTGTCCATCTAGGTAGAGCGCTGCTGTGCTGTTCTTTAGCATGCCCTTACTCATGACCAGAACTAGGTGATGCCACTGGCCTTCCACAATGAGGTCACCACAGCGAAAACGGGCACAACAAGGAAGAATTTCATAAAATGACGACTCCTCACTGAAGTCATCGACTAAAGGGGAAAGTAGTTGACACCAGCAGAAGAGTTACTTGCCTGTTTTAAATTTCTTACATCATTAGAAGTTACACACGCAAAAAAAATCTACAGGAATAAATTAAAGCCAAAATTACAGAAAACGTGTAGTTAGCAATGTCATCAAAACTACAGTTAACAAGATATGAAGTCATATAATTAACAAGATACTACTTTAGACTTCAAAACACAGTAACTTAAAGAATGGAATCAGAATTTTTGAGAAAGTATTTGGGTCATACAGTCACAATTTGACAAGCTGAGCATCATTAGATAACCTGTGCATTAAAAAAAACTACACACATTTGGCAGTAAATTCAACAATGGGTCTCTTACTCATTTGCCATAATTATTATCTAAGAAAAGTCTCAGGATACTTTCAGACTTTTGATAATTATGTTTTACTTCTTCCCTCCCTCTGAGATTTTAGCTGGAATGACTGGTTTGCTCAACTTTTACTAACTTTCTCACGCCACTGTGCAGGTCACAGGAAGATTATTTTTGTTATTGTTCTACAAAAGCTTTTACAGCAGTAGTCAGTAAGAAATAATGGGTGCCTCTCCAGATCTACAGACCTATTTTTTAGCTTTTTCATGCTGTGCAGAACAAGATATCCATAATCCTTGGACTTTCTCCTCACGCTTTTCCTGGCTTGCACTGTGGTGTCCTCCATAAGCCCCATTACCTGCTTCAGTAAGGTCTTCCCCAGGGGCTGTAGAGTACTGATCTCTGCTCCAGGGCCTGAATCAGTGCTTCCCCTCCCATCTGCGCTCATTTTAGTGTCCCCTGGGTGCTTTCTCTCACATTTTTTAACTCATTCCTCACTCCATACAGTGTTTCTCCCTCTTATTCATGTGTCTTCCCACAGGTGCCACAAGCCTGGCTGCTGGGCTTTGCTGCACCCTGCAGGTGTTCCTTGTGGACCAGGCTGGAAAGAACCAGCCATATCCTAGGCACGGGCAGCCCCAGACTTTATCCCAGGAGCCCCTTTTAACCTCCAGAACCTGAACACAGGCACTCAGTATAAACTGGTCACTATCTTGCTTAAACAACTGGGCCACACACAAAAGAAAATCAGTAAAAAGATTACCTTTTGAAGCACCTGCCTCAAAATTGTGCTAAATTACAAAGCATAAGTAAAGTTAAAGATGAGGTTGAAAGCCTGAGACCCCCTCCAACCCTGTCAATTCACCCACTCATACTCTTCAAGCATTCCCCAGGGCCTCCTTCATCAATGGGTGCTGAATTCTCTTCTCCTGAATGTTAATATATACTTCAGTTCTCAGCATACAAGTTTTTAATTTCTCTAAAAGGCTTTTGACTTCATACCAGAGTCATGATCAATGTTCACATGCATTAGCTTCTCCACTGCAAAGCAGAACGACCACACTCTACTTAAAAGCAACCCTTCACTTCCTCCCTCCCCCCATCAAAGAAAAAGAATAAGCTCAAATTTTCCACCAGGGAACACTTCAAGGGAAAATAGGGGCTTTTCAGATCTTCATTCTTTCATATTGAAGGCAAAGAATCAACTAATTCTCTTACCTCAATAGCTACTTGCACAGGGAGAACACTTGCACAAGGAAAATGATAAAAGCTGATTACTTGGAACTAAATTTCAGATACAAAAAATAACCTCAGGTTCTTTTTCTCAGCCAAACACCTTTGAGCACAGCTCTCACTCACAAGAAGGATCCGTAACCACTCCATTTATTCTGATAATAGACCACCAGTACTTCCAGTCCCTGGGCTGGCGGGCCTGCCATCTCAGTTCTTACCTGCTCAGCACTTGACAGTACACCAACTATGACTTAGTGATGACAGGGTGGCACTCCAGTAAAGCAAAATATCCCATTCAATTGAAAATTAGTCTTTGCAGTCAGAGATCTTCAGATCTTCTCTGACAAAGCCTCTTCAAATCAAATCTCTTTAAGAGTTAGCTAATACAGGCTTACAAACTAAAATGAATATTATCTATAGTTCCACTGTAGGCTAAAACAATTAAATATGAAGTTAAACTTGATTGTCTTAGAAGAATTTGGTCTTCTGAGAAAGAAAACACCACCAATATCTTTATAATTTAAGAGATCTAGTTCTTTCCTTATACTATGGCTCTACAGCACTCAATTTTTAGGTTTTGTATGTGACTTCTACTAAGATAAACTACTGCAGTTAATGATGTGAATGTCTGCTTATCATGGAAATAAGGAATATTCAGTAACTGCCTGTTCTGCTGTTTGGGTTTTTAAAAAATAATAACAGTTGTATTAATTCTTTATTAGTACCTGCTACTCCAAAGGAAAGAACAAAGGCAGGAGCAGATTTTTGATAATCACTTGTAACCCAGCGTGTTGGTCTGGTAAAGAGCCTGAAACATAGGCAGAAAGCTGCCCTGCTGCCCTCAGCTCCTCCACAGCCACAGTACATGAACAGCCTGTCAAAACTGACCATTTTTGCAGGCTTTGACAGAGGACAAAGGAGACAGAACATGGCTAAGACTGATGCCCCTGACCACACTAAAAGCCCTCTCTAGCAAATTCATTGGCCTCCAAGCTTCACTTAGAAGTTCGCTGCACCTCTAGTAATTCCACTTTTGATTGTAGAAACTGAATAAAGCTACAAACTCTTCCTGAAAACTGATCATGGCATTTAAAAATGAAGCAAATTACTGATCACCTTCAAACTGCCCTCTACCATTAGAATTATCCAGAATGAAAAATCCTTCCCAAGCTGTTTAAAGCAAAGATAGTTAATATTTGCACCTCAAGACATGTCTAAAATGAATTATACAAGATAAATAAAAGGCAAAAACCTTCCAAAAGCAATGCTGCAATCCCTCCTTCAAATCCATAACACTTGGGACTTTGGCAAAATTTTTTCTTTATATGAAGATATCAAATCTCCTTTGGAAACCAAAGAAACTCCTTAGCTTCTTCATGAAAGTTTACATTTTGCTTTTCTCCATTGGAAAAAGGCATTAGGAACTGGTGAAGCTGCAAGTGAAGTTCCATTACACAAAATTCTTCTATATATATGGTTCAGAATGAACTTACTGCTGCAACTCCCCAATGTTGTCAGGATTATTATTATTGCTGATGATGCAACACAACTCTTACCATAATTCTGAAGCAATTCTTCTTTAGTTGAAACAATCAGTGACCTGTCTTTTGCTGAGAGGACAATGGCAAGGCATATGTAATGCTGCTCTGAGGAGTTTGCACNCCACTTTTGATTGTAGAAACTGAATAAAGCTACAAACTCTTCCTGAAAACTGATCATGGCATTTAAAAATGAAGCAAATTACTGATCACCTTCAAACTGCCCTCTACAATTAGAATTATCCAGAATGAAAAATCCTTCCCAAGCTGTTTAAAGCAAAGATAGTTAATATTTGCACCTCAAGACATGTCTAAAATGAATTATACAAGATAAATAAAAGGCAAAAACCTTCCAAAAGCAATGCTGCAATCCCTTCTTCAAATCCATAATATTTGGGGCTTTAGCAAAAAAAATTCTTTATATGAAGATATTAAATCTCATTTGGAAACCAAAAAAGCTCCTTAGCTTCTTCATGAAAGTTTACATTTTGCTTTTCTCCATTGGAAAATCCCATTAGGAACTGGTGAAGCGGCAAGTGAAGTTCCATTACACAAAATTCTTCTATATATATGGTTCAGAATGAACTTACTGCTGCATCTCCCCAATGTTGTCAGTATTAGCTGATGATGCAACACAACTCTTACCATAATTCTGAAGCAATTCTTCTTTAGTTGAAACAATCAGTGACCTGTCTTTTGCTGAGAGGACAATGGCAAGGCATACGTAATGCTGCTCTGAGGAGTTTGCACGCCGCACTACAGTAAGTAGTCTCACAGGATGGTTATTAGGAGGCGTACTAAAATGTTCAATGCAAAACCAAGTGGAGTAGCTTAAACCAGATGGTGGTGGGAAAAATCTTTCACCTAAAAACAAAAATGAAAGCCCATTATATAACTGTAGTAGACAGTACTTAGCATACCTACTTGCTCCTGTTCCTTTTTTCCTGACAGCTCAGTTGATAGCACCTGTGCTTTCTCAGACTTGTCCTTCATGGACTTCAATGCTTCTTCTTTCATTTCTGACTCAAGCTTGGAGAAAAAGCCACAGAAAGGTAGCTCAGAGGGGTTTTCTTCACAATCAAGAACAGCAAGAATTGCACATGATTCCCACCTATTCTAAAACCAAAAATCAACTCTGAAACTGTGCTTGTTTAGAACAACCCAGTTTCAGTTCTCTAATCAAAAAGTGGAAAAAATTGCTAATATTATGATGTCAAGCTAGAAACTTGTTGCAGCTTGTCCATAGGTGTGACTCGCTGAAGAAGCCTCTGTTGAAGATGATTTCTCCACCACATACACTTGACTACATTTCAGCTCCTGGGGTGCTCCCACAGAACAAAGAGCTCAGAGACTTTATGTATTATCTAACACTAACTCTACTTCTCTGCAGCAAACCTTCAAATTAGTTTTTGGACTTAACACCTTTTTTAACTAAGTAACCGTGTTCAACTAGCACCCCAGTACACCAGGTTCCTGTAGGGAAAACAGCCTATAGCAAATGAATACAAGGGATAGCAAACAATTTTGATGGAATTTTTGTGATGATGTGTGTAACTATACCTGTAATAAATTCAGTCAACAATTCAGCAGAACACAGCCACAAGTACAGCATTACAATTAATTCCATTTCCTATGCTCTTCACGCTACTACCTAACCTTGTTCTTAATGCATCCAGGTTCATTGTTCATACACTTCTCTTGTCTACAATTTAGTCTTCTGCTGAAAACCTTGTATTTTAAAGTAAGCACACATTTATATTTTATACTGCTTTTCATTGACTTGGGGGCAAAAAGCAACAGACACACATACAAATCCACAAGTAGTTCTTAATTACAGGTGTACAACATCCAACACCATAGTACCATTTCATGGCTAACAAATAAATATAAAAGCACTAAACATAAGAATCAAAACACTAACAGTCACTCTCAAGTACTTACCAGTTCCAATTCCACTGACAACTGCACCGTCAATAAGTCCTGTTGTCACGGCATTATTTGTAGGTGCATTATGGGGAGCCAAACTTGGCAAGAACAGGCAGCTATTGGACAGAAGACCAGTAACACACTAGAGTTTATGAAAGTTAATATGACCAGAGGGACATTAAAAATAAATAAATAAATAAATAAAAATACAGCCTAGGAAAATATACCATAAGCACACCAGTACTCTCCTTGACTGTATGTCATGAAAACCAGAAATAAATTCTCAAGATTTCTCCTTGTGAAGCTAAATTAACACAAGCAAAAAAGACCTTCAGCAACATATGCCTTTGGTGCAAAGGCACAGAGATTTCTGCTCACATGGCTCCATCGCATAAGATGTTCCCTTGTGAGCAACTGTAACTTGCTGCAGACTTCAAGATGTTCTGCACTCTCAAAGAGACTGCATTAGCTAAATATCCGAAGGATCTAGTAATGGTATACTAATACGTCTTATCTTAAATGTGTACGCTCTCACAGTAATGTCATAATTCACTAAATTAGCTATGCTAGGTCCTTGCAACAGTCACTGATGCTGTGGACACAATGGAAACATACCTTTCTTAGGTACTAAAAGATCTGAAATGCTGAGATGGTGTCAGTGATCAGCCTACCCGAGGTAGAATGAATCCCCACAGTTTAGCTTCCAGTTTATACAGTTTGTCCTACTGGAGGCAAAATGACAGCTCTTCTTGCTGAAGAATCATCATCGTGTTGACATTTGCACTTAAGCAGGCAAGTCTAATGTAAATGAATTGCCTGACTGAGCTAGGAGTTATTTTGTTCTCACAGAAGCCATAAAGAGTTAATTTGACCCATCTTGAAAGCAACTCCAGCTTTCCTGTCGACCCCTTTAAGTACTAGAAGGTTACTATAAGGTCTCCCCAGAGCCTTCTCTTTTCTAGGCCAAACAAACCCAACTCTTTCAGCCTGTCCTTCTATGGGAGGCACTCCAGCCCTCTGGTCATCTTCACGGCCTCCTCTGGACTCACTCCTAGCAACTAATGAGCTCCTGCAAAGGTATGTTGGTGTTCCTTTGTTTTAAAAGGAAATTTGGAACTGAGGGGGTACTATCAAACCTCAGATTACATACCTACTTCTACTTTCGCACATGGTAAGTAAGCATTTGGTTTCAAGACATTATTGAATGATAGAGTGAAAATTTACATGGCACGAAGAAGTCCTTTCTTTTCTCTAAAGAATTTATTTGTTTCTGATTTGCAAACAGCCCATGAAAGATTACAGATATTTATCTGAATGAAGAAAGTAGGAAAACATTGCACTATTCCCCATGCTATTTGAGAGCATTGTAGGACCTTACCCAAATCCTTCAAGAGACGTGTCAAACTCAATGAATGCTGGCGTAACTGATGATCCATGAAGCCTGATATCGTGTGGGGTTGTCATGGAGACCAAACACTTCACTCTCGTCAGGGGTACTGTGCTCCCTTCTGCTGGCTTGAGCAGGCTCTTGCTTATCCGATAGTGGCTGTCTTCATGCAAACTGAAGACGCTGTCAGAACCCAGACCTTCCATTGAGGTAACCATGCTATCTACAGTAGAAGCCAAGAAACAACAGAGCATTGCAAAAGGGAGGCATTTTCAGGCTATTTATTAGGACTTTTCAAGCACTGCTTCCAATGCAATATAGCTGAATTGTCAATCATTGTTGAGTAGTTCTGCTTCTGAGAAGATTATTAGTTGGGATGTATTATTCTCATTATAAAGCATTCAACTAAGGCAGAGACAATCATCTTGCGTAAAGTATTATAGAAAGTCTGTGGTAAAGCCAAAAAAATTGAGCCAAAAGGTCATCCCATTACCTTACATTGGGAAAGTGTCCCTTTCCCAGAGGCTGTTTCAGGCACATTCCTGCTGCCTGATCTAACAGGCAGAATAAACTCTGCTTCATATTTTTCAGATGCAGTAACTCTGAGGTAAAAGTCTGAGCTTTCAATAAACAAAAAGGCTCAGTAAGCTTAGCTTTGGAAGTTTAACATAACTTAAAGCACTCAGAAGTTAGCTTTGCCTTCTCTTTCCTGCATTAAAAACCTTTAACAATTGACTCACATTTCCACAACTGTCATTGTTTAATTTTCCCTGTGATAATAACCTATTGAAAATAAATAGGTGATTAAACAAAGTGCTGGCCATGAGTTGAATCTCTCCTTCTCTCCTCTTTTTAATTATCCTGAACCTGATGACATAAGCCAAAATCAGTTATTTTATTTGGTACATTCATTTCATGATTCAAGGCTTGTTATTCAGTACCATCCAGAACTTTCTAGTTCCTTTTAAATAATTCAAACATTTCAACTAAGGCACTTTTAACTACACGTTACAACTGCCCACACAGTGACTGAACAGCAATAAATATTACATGCTTTGGAAACCTATCCATAATTTCTTTGTATTACCATTTACCGAGACCCTCCTATATTACGTAAGCAGCTATTCCCCAAATTTACATACAACTCATGGAGAATAATAGGAAAGGCTGCACGTGGATGGGAGTCTTGGATCAGCTGGAGGAATCCACCTGTTAGACATTCAGTGCAGTTTATCAACTGATTCATCAAATGGCTGTGAAACAGACGTAACTTTCCAGTGTGAAAATCAGATCTGATGTCTAATTGTTGACAGAATGAAGTATTGCATCAGATGGATGAACTTCCAGGAGAGGATAACACAACAAAATTATACAGAAGATTTCCATATACATGTAAGTATTTGTGTCTGGAATCTAGGACTATCTAGTGAATATACTATAAAAATATATTGGGAAAACCTTCCTACAGTGTTACTTCCAGTATTAAAACTAAAACTGAGCTGTCATGGTGTCCCTCCTTGCCCATCCCTTTTTTTTTAAAAACAAACAAACAAACCCAGAAATTATGTCTGTCCTCAGTCTTGTAAATTTTTAAGTTACTACACCCTCATAATTCAACACATACTTACCACATACTATTAAATATTTCATTTTTATAATAATATACTAAGTATGTAAACTTACTGAAAGTAAGCCATGAGTAAAACCACTGCAAATATTTACCATGAAAAATTAATGAATGGTCAAAAAGGGATTGCTGAACTTTAAATAACTAAGAGTGGCTGCTCCAACCTCAAATTCTACCTCTTTATTACTAGACTAAGATTTTGTCAGATTAATTAAGTTGTGCCTTATAATTCTTACTAGTTCTTTCTATTTCTTTCTCATTACTAGTGATGCTAATGATGAGCCAGGTTCTTGAGTCTAGATGAAATAAACAGCGTCATGCTTAAGTACAGGAATTACAGTTATTGTACTGGACACCTCACTGAGCCCATGAGAGAGACTACATGTGAAAGGATCTGAGACAAATATTTTTCCTTTTAACTGTTAAATAACCACAAACTTGGGATCTACAAGACTTAAGAGAAAACTACTATGGTATTTAGTGGTTACTGTTCGCAAAATAAAAAGTTTTAATTACTTCACTGGATACTTAAAGACAAGTACTACATTCCCTATGCTTTTAGAACTTTCTCCAATTGAATTGTTTCGATGATTTCACATTCATACAAATCCAGGGCCATGCCAAATGTTTACAGATGCTTATCTACAAGAATGCAGTCAGGGCATGCTAGTGAACCATTCTTCATGCATATTTCTATCACTTCAACACCTACTTCTCATTTCCGGTTCAAAACTCAGTGAGCTGGGTTTGTGCACTCGGTACTGTTTCAACAGCTTTTTGTCCCAAGCTCCGCAATTCAAAGGGTTTCCCAAGCGTAAAAATTCCTTAAGAAAGAGGATAAAAAAAAAAAATTTACAAATAATTTTGACTATTTCTTTGTCTAGAATGGCACCAAATCTAATACCACTTCTAAAATAAAGACAATAATTACTTGTAATAACCATAACTTTAAAATAAGAAAATAAACTAAAGCATAATTACATGAAACATATTTGATCCATTTGAAACTATTGAAGTTTTGAACACATGCTCTCAAAAGTTGATATTTTAGCTAATCAAACAATTTTGATAAAGTTCTCAATTCCCTTCTCTTCATTCCCAAGACTCGTCAGGAGGCTGCCACATCCTGCAGGAGAACACAGGACACTCACTGATGCACATTCAGCAAGCTGAATGCATCTGGAAAGATAACTACAGGCTGAAGCAAGCAAGTGACCCCAGCTTTGTTTTATCCATGTCCTGCTTGGCTGGGGGACTGTTTCACCGTTACCAATATCTAAATCTGCAGATAGTTACAGTATCTGTATTCTAGAGCTACCTAGGTTATCGGTACCTATGCTTAGGGAAGCTTAAGTCCCTGTGATGTGACTACCAGCAAGCATGCTCCTCGCAGAATCATTTCTGATACAGCTACGCACCACTGAAGTGAACTGAGAAGCTGTCTTGGCTGCTGGTCAGCCAGCTGGCAACCCATGGGAGACAATACAATCGAATTCTTCATTACGGCTGAGATCACAGAATCACAGGATGGTTTGAGTTGGAAGGGACCTTATAGATCACTTAGTCTAACACACCTGCTGGGACATCTTTCACTATATTGTGTTGCTCAAAGCACCATCCCACCTCACCCTTGAACACTTCGATGACAGGACATCCACAGCTTCTCTGGGCAATGTGTTCCAGTGCCTCACCACACTCATTGTAAGAAATGTCTGTCTTCTATCTAATCAAAATCTACTGTCTTTCAGTTTAAAATCCTTGCCCCTGCTCCTGTCACTAACAGCCCTGGCAAAAAGTGTCTCTGTTGCTCCTATAAGCTTCCTTTTTATATTGAAAGGCTGCAGGAAGGTGTCTCCAAGATCTAGCAACCAATCCAAACCATCATACAACTGCATGGGTCTTTAACAATGGTTCAAAATATGCTCTTAAACTTTTCAAGTTTCTTTTCCAGTACTAGTGTGGATGTACAAACCTACTTGCATTAATATGCCCAAAAGATCAACCTTTCAAAGCTGTGAATCCCCAGACTTTTCCAGACACCTCTTGTATTACATTCCTGTGCTTTCTTCACAGAAACTAAAGTGCTAAATAAAAATGCTGGCCCGAAGCTTTTCCTGTTTGAGGTATTTAATACTGCATAGAGAAATCAAGGAACGCATCCTCATATTTCCTCTTCCTGAGGACCTAGCCAGGAATGGCATTTTTTATATCCTCTTCAGATTTGCAAAAAGCAAACATTTACCTTCAGCACAACTTCTGCAAAAAACACCACACAGATTTCCCTGCTCCACACTTCTCCCTTGTCCCCAGCCCTCCAATTCCCAACAACTCCAGGGTTACATGCTGATTAACAGAAGCAAGACAGCCTAATTGACGAGAAATAAAATGGGATCCCATGCAATCACTACCACACAAGGTCACTTCTGCTCTCTACCGATCCAAGCCATTTATAGCCCAGGCAGCAGGGCTCATCCCAATTGGACTTCAGTGTTATCTTTCTGACCTCAACACCATTGGCTGCAGCGCCTGGGAGGCTAGTCTTTCAAACATCCTTTGGAGTGGTGGATGCAGCGAGTGGTCCTCATCAGCCAGAGCAGCACTACATCTTTGTAGGAGTCGTGCATGGAGCCCAGCTTCACACATGACTTGTTGGTTTCTCTCTGTGTGCACCAGAGATTGCAGGATATTGGCCACTGCCAGCTGGAGATCCAGTGCATGCTGAAAAAGACATGAGCACGCAACTTGAAAAGACACAAACTGAGAAGGCAAATAAAAGAAACTCCTTAAATATAATAATGAAAAGGAAACCACTGTTAGCAATAAATACACAAAACATCTAATACTCACATACAGGTGTGTGGGGGGGTGTGTGTGCGTGTGTTGGAGGTCTGAGCACATGTGTGTGAAGAGACACTCACGAAAAATAGGATAAGTTTTATGAAGGATTACCACAACCATGGTAAAGAAAACCAATCCAGACAGGGATGGTGTTCTTTCACCAACAGAACTGAGTCAGTTCAGAAGTTCTATGTGCTTAGAGAGTGCTAATAAGTTTTATTTTTGTGGTTGCTAAGGTATTCCTAGTATCTTAACACAGAATCACAGAAGTGCTTAGGTTGGAAATGGCCTTTAAGATCGTTGAGTCCAACCATTAACCTAACCCTGCTAAGTCCACCACTAAACTATGTTCCTAGGCACCACATCTACACATCTTTTAAACGCCTCCCTGGGTGGTGACTCAACCATCTCCCTGGGCAGCCTCTGCCAGTGCTTGACAACTCTTCAAGTGAAGAATGTTTTCCTAATATCCAATCTAAACCTCCATTGGTGTAACTCTTGGTGTTTTCTTGTCCTGTCACTTGTTACTTGAGAGAAGAGGCCAACACCCACCTCACTATGCCTCCTTTCAGGCAGTTGTAGACAGTAATAAGGTGTCCCCTCAGCCTTCTCTTCTCCAAACTAAACAGTTCCACTTCCTCAGCCACTCCCTGTAACACTCGTGCTCCAGACCTTTCCCCTACCTCCTCTATTAGCCAGGACTGCTGATACATGATGGGAAGTGCCTTGGTGTGCACTTCTGTCAGCTCCCTCAGTACCCTTGGTTGGATCCCATCCAGCCTCATAGACTTGTGTCTAAGTGGTCTATGCAGGTCACTAACCATTTCCCCTTGGATTATGGGGGCTTTGTTCTGCTCCCCACCTTCATAATAATCTTAATAAAATTTAAGATATATGCAGCATAACTGCCAAATTAATGCTCTGAAGAGGATAAGAAAGAAGAATCAAATCTAGTATTTTTTGCAAAGTTTCAGAATTATTTTCTAAAAGTAAACAGAGTTCTTCGGTGTAAACATCTCGAACAAAATACTTAAGCAACTTTGAAAAGGGTCCAACAAATCTTTTAAGTACAAAGCACAGATATAGATTTTAGTTTGGGAATTGTACAAAGCAGGCAGGACAATTCTGGAACTAGAACATAGCCCAGCTCTTTCAAACAGCACACATACACTGAGCTATAATGTCCAATCCTGTGTCCTCTGTGTATATGAACACCTGATACATTAGGGAAACCATGGATTAACCACAGTGCTTGTAAACTTACCTGATGACTGCTTTAGGCGCTTCTTTAAATTTACACTGTTACCAGATATTTGGAAGAGACAAACAAAGCAAAGCCTATGAAATAAAACAATTTCTATCATACCTCTATCACACCAGTTATTCAACTCAATTAGTCCATGAAATATGCTAGTTTCTCAGCAAAAAGCAGGAAGATGCCATTGGTTTCCCTGTTTTCTATGGCCATCCTTTTTTCCCCGGTCACTCTCAAAGCTTAAGATGGTAAAATTATTTTCCCTACCTCTGGATGTGTAGCTGATCCAACAGAGGCCAGAAGATCCAGCATTGAAAGCATAGCACCAGGGTGAATAATGACTGCATCAGAGCTTTGTATGGATGTGGGTCCTGTTTGGAGTTTCACATCAGCTATATTTTTCTGAGGGCAAACAGGAGGTGTTGAAACAGAATGGTATGCATGCCTGCAGGACAGAAAACATCCCATGGTTACAATACCCATCTATGAGCTTTGCATTTGTCAGACAGCTGTAATGTTGAACTGGCCTACAGATGTTATTTTCCTCCCTCCTTTCTCTTCCCTCAAGTGGACAGACCAAGTCTTTCCTCTTCTCAAACCTGTTGGACAAGTTTCCCCAAAGACAACCTGGAAGGGTTTCAATTTCTTGACTATGCTTGAACTCCAATGTCTTTTCCCTAGATGTTCTATGGTTTAAAGAACTTAAAAGTTGCCTTTATTGCCTCCTTCTTTTCACTCTAGTTGCAGAAGAAGTATAGTGATAGCAGCATACAAGTTATCACTGCTCCTGTTCTAGGGGACAAATTCAGCTTTGAATGCCTTTCCCCTCCATCTGCTTTTCATTAACAACCGATTATAAAATACACTACCAGAAAATGCACTGCAATCTATAATCGGCCTACAGGAATAGAAAGCTGGTCTCAGTGCACACACGTGCCAGCAGTCCGTATGCTCTATTTCCATGACTGCCACAGCAATGTAGTCTTACACTAAGCTGCTTTAGACTGATCCAGGGAAAAGAGGCTTTGACACACTGACTTAGAAGCAATCACTTGTGCTGAGAGCTGTAGACGTGTTTCTCACCGAAACTCTCACAGGTAGCAGCAGCCATTCTTTCAGCAGAAGATCTGACACACAAACAACACAAGCAGCTTACTGTACATATACTTTCAAGATAGTACTTTAGAAGCAAAAGAAAGCATTTAAAAGAGAGATTTTGAAGAAAGATTAAATCACTGATGCTTCATTCATTCAGCTAATACTTACAGCAAACATGAAATAATATGGCAATTTTATTGTAACCAACCACTAAGAAAAAAAAAAACCTGCCCAAATCAATTTTTCTAGTGTTTTTAAAACTCTCTAAACATTGATTTCCAAAGCGTCTCTAGCAAACTCACCAACTCAGACAGCTGGAACACGGAAGGCTTCATTCTCTCTTCTAAAATTAAATGGAATTAAGAACAGCAGAACAACTGGTAACACCATCACACAGGGATGGTACCTCAACCCTTTTCTCTGTCTTAATATAGGAATTGAAACTTGGGCAATTGTTTCTCATGTATCCTAACAAGAGCACTGTTTTACATCTGTAGAAGAAAACTGCTCCCTCTTTCCGATATCACATTAAGTCTCTCAATGCAAGTTACAGAACACAGTTTAAAAGCTTAATATCCATTTGTATTTAAGAATGCTCTTCAGTCAAGTGAAATTCCACAACCCGAGACATTCTTAGAAAATCGTCCACTTCTAAGGACAAATCTTACTTCTAAGCATCCTGAGCATTCATCTCATTAGGTAAACTATGAGGTTATAACACAATAGTACAGAGTGCCTAACAAAAACCCAACCTGTTGCTCAGCATGATTCACAAACAAGCTACATTGTGTTCCCTATTTCACTCTGCCAGGCCCAAAGCTACTGCTCAACAAATAAGCAACAACAACAAAAAGAATGCTGTGCCAAGGTAAGCTTTTTTCCCTGCCAAAATTTACAGCAATCAAACAACTGTCAAAGCTGTAGTTCTTGATTCAAATTAGACAGGAGGGGTGAAAGAACAATGCATTCCTTGTAACAGGGAGTGCAAGTATGTACCACCACCCCAATGCATGTGCTGGAGGAGTCCTTCCTACTCTGTTTACATAAAGATAACACTTGGAGGGCACCACTCCACAGCTTTGAGAAGTGGAACACGTATTTGAGAGAGAATATTAGCATATCTATGCATCCAAGACCTTTTTAGGCTGCGTGCATGAAAACCAGAATGGTACTGTTTCTGTTTAGAAGAATCATTTGTGTGCACAGTGTCTGCTTGCTCTTTTAGTGAAACAACTCAGGGCTCTCCCTCAGGCACCTGTCTTATGAGTCAAAAGGCAGAGAACTAGACCTCAGCAACATGGGAGATCCCAGGGAAAAAAAGAGAGAGAAAACAATAAGTGAAGAGCAAACACTTCTTTCAGAAGAGTCAACTTCAACAGAATCTGATTGTATCTGACATTTAAAGAGAGAAAAAAAGAAAATAAAATAATGTTGGACTACAAACCCCAAGTTGCTTATTTTTCAAAGTAGGAAGATCCCAGCTACTGGCACTGAATGCACTAGGAATGACAAACGTGACACAAAGAACTGTGAGAAAGCAGACAGCTGCTCAAACAGCTAAAAACAACAGATTTTAAAAGCCTAGTCTAGTTTATTTTATTTACTTGACAACATGCTTTTACACAGAAGATATGAAAAGTCACCCAGGGCAGCATGATCATTCTTTCTGTTCATTTTTGCTTTGAGTCTTACACAAATCGTTGTCATCCAAAAGTCTTTGTCATTTATGAAGGTCCATGTCAAGCACACTCCTTTATTCCAGTAGGTACCCACGGTGCTTACCTGACTTGACCCAATATCCTACAGGGACACTGACTTTTTCAACTATCCAATCTTTACCTCACCTTATACTCCACAGTTTTCAAAATAGCGCATGCATTTTCAGTACTACAAAAACCACAGGAATACCAACATACCTATTCATACACACACGTATTTGTACACATCTGGCACTCTTACTCATTACACCCTGGAATCAGCTCCTGCTTGGCAGGCATTGTATGTGTTCTGCTGCAAGCTTTTGCATACCTGTGCATTTGAGTAATTCAGTGAACCTGAGCACCATGCCAGTTACACCTGGCAGAAGAGCAAAATGTAGGAAAGCAAAGGACAATCCATAACGCTAAAAGTTAATATCGGGGCCAAAGCTGTAAAAAGCCTCCCCATGAAACACTGTTTTCTTTCAAGTTTCTTCAGAGTAAATGAGAGAAAAGAGTTTGGCAGCTAAGGTTTTTCTGTGATCTGCAACTATGACATTTGTTTTAAATGCCTCAGTGTTAGAAAAGAAACAACAGTCTAAGAGGTTCTGTACTACTGGGAAAGTTGTCTCATCCACACCAGTTGCTGCAGAATATCTAGGTATGGTGTGCGTAATGTCACTCACCAAGACAGAAAAAAGCTTCTCATTATTAATCTGACAAAGTACAAACACTTCCTTTCAAACTAGTTTCCAAAAGCAGCTTTGGTTGCTTCCCTTTGCAAAACATTTTGCATTCCAAACGTGAAACCTGACGGCATATTTTAAACTGTACACCAAGCAAGAATGACCTTTTTCCACAAATGGCACTTGTGCCCCTAATAACCCATGGTCTTTCAAAAGTCTTTTTAGCCTTCAAAAGCAAATCTCTGCCTAACCTTCAGATAACGAATGGCTGCCCCCTTCCCTGGGGGCTCGTGGAAAAATCTCCTTTATCATTTGTACAGGCCTGAAGTCACACTGTTGTTGAATCAGTAATCTTCCTTTTTGAAAGAAAAAATAATCTACAAGACGCTAAGATGCATAAGGAAAGACAGTACCTTGGGAGGGAAAGTGGATGCTAGAATATCTGGATTGTGCCATTTGTGCTTTCTTTCAAAATCTTTTCTTTTAGCATGCATCTACATTATTTGGTACTCAAATACTAACAGGTTCATTTTTTAATTTTTTATTCTGTGCAATTACTAACAAATGAGCACCTTAACAACCCATCCACATTCCTACTGAAAGTGCCTTTTCTTGAAAAATTAGTCAAGAAAAAAGAAATCCTGCTGTATTAACTGATCTGCAAACACAGTCTGAACTTCTTTGAATTGCTCCTGAAGGTGTTATTTATACCTCCCTTAGATCATTTCTTATTCTAGACCTTATTTGTTCTTGAACCATGAACTTAACTTTAAGTGTTTCAAGAGTCTGGAGACATCTCTAATCTCATCCATTAGCATCACTACCTCGATTCACTATGGAACATCCATTTACATTAATTTTATCCAATAAACACGAGCGAAAATGCACACCTCTGAAAAATAGCAACTTAAGAGAAAAAAAAAAAACCACTAAACTAAGAAACACAACAGTGAGAGAGAAATCAGAAGCGAGATAACTTCTCTTTGAAGGGTCGGTACCTTTTCCTGGACAAAGCTGGCGTACCCCAGGGAGAGGGGAGAGAAGTCTCATTTGTCAGGCAAGGAGGGATCTGTTCTGCACGACTACAGACAAAACAGACAGCAGTAGGACAGAGAGGTTAGAGAAGAAACCAGAGGTCATAGCTTGTTAGTTTTACAAAAGTAGCAATAAAATCATTACTAGGATCGATTCTCCAGAAACAACATGGATGACAAAGGACACGACTGAACAACACACAGGAGGTAAACACACAGACATGCAAAGCCCATACTTTTTTTTACAGCATGACCCTGTAGTGCTTGTTCATTAACCCGCAGAAGTTTACTGCTATGACCACACTAGCAAAACAGAACATCTTTCAATGTTAAACAGCAGAAATCGAAAGGAGAAAGTAAAGCCTCAGTCAACTGAGTATAACCAAATCAAGTAAGAAACAAAAATCAGTATAAATGTTTGAAAGAATGATGAATGGAAAAATTAATAAAGCAGAATGCAGTCGCTGAAGATGACAGCAAAAAAAAAGGAACTTGATGAGGTAGCTTACAGAACACCACCATAGAATTTACTTACCCTCATACTCCACTGTTAGCCAGTGTTATAGCTTCTACAGTACGTGCAACACATTCTTAATGCACACTTTCATCCCCCTATCTGAGTGTTTTAAGAACATTTTTAAATGACATTAAGTAAACTGGTTTCTCTATTTGGCTTTTGTCTGGAGGTTTGTTATTTGTTTGGTTGCAGCTCGGGGTGGTGGCTGGGGTTTGGGTGGGGTTTTTTTGTAGCTTTATTAGTATTTTAAAATACTCAGCCACACAAAAAACTCAGACCTCATGTTTGTTCGCCTGTCTTATTTCAATAAAGTCACAGGCATTAAGCTCCAGCTCTCAGAAACAAAGCTTAGGTCTGTGTTTTAACTTTGTTGTACTTTAAATTATGGGTGAGAACTACTTTAAGACAAGCCCAACCTCAACACATACTTCAGTAAGTTTTGTTGTCATTTTGAATGAATACATTACTGTTTATTTCAAATCTCAAGTATAATTTAACAGAAGTTTAACTCTGGGTACACCTCCCACTTAAATTAAAAAAACAATAGTTTACAGACTACCTAGGACTTTAAAGAACATGATAATCCCTCTAAAACAAGACATCTAGTCCAAATGAGTTTAGTTTGGAGAAAAGGAGGCTCAGGAGATAACTTATGGCCTTCTACAACTAACTGGAAGGAGGTTGTAGTGAGGCAGATATTGGTCTCTTCTCCCAAATAACAAGTGATGGGACAAGAGGAAGTGACCTCAAGTTGCACCAGGGGACGTTTAGATTGAATATTAGGAAAAACTACTGCACCAAAATGGTTATCAAGTATTGGAACAAGCTGTCCAGGGAAGTGGTCAAGTCACTGTTCTTGGAGGAATTTAAAAGATGTGTAAATGTGGTGCTTAGAGAAGTGATTTAGTGGTGGACTTGGCAGTGTGAGGTTAAGGATTGGACTTGATCTTATAGGTTTTTCCAACCTAAATGACTCTTATGATTCTAAACTTGTCACAATATTATCTAACTACCTACTTTAAAGACACGTACCAAAGGAAACAGGAAACTTAAAGGGGAGTTTTCTTTTTTTTTCATTTCACATAATAAAAGCATAAAAATCCAGTAGCTCTGTAAGATAAAGCAAGCAATCTGTCTATCAACCAACAGGCTGCTCCAACACCGATATAATGATAAACTGATATCTCTATCATAATTGCTGCCATGACAAAAACATTCAGTGTCAGAGAGAATACTACATACTCCAGAGAACATCAGTAAGCTAAGTTAATGTTTGGTCAGATACATTGACACCGGTGTGAAGAACAAAGACATAGATTAAAATGGAAATACAGAAGCTTGCAATGAACACATTGGAAGAAAACTATTTTGGGGAACGCCAGGTTGGGGTGGAGGGGCAAGCAGAGGAAAATAAGAGTCAAGTCCATACCTGTCAAAAGAGTCTGTTGCAACCTTGTAGAGGTAAATAAAAAGTTTGCTGCAGTGTCTTAGTGTAGGTGACACAGAATCCAGGGATATTAGATCATCCTCCAAAAGCCTTTGAAATAGTTGTGTATTTGAGGGGAAGACATTCAAGGGGCTTATTTTTCTCAAGTCTGAGAAGCAGCCTAGTAATCGAACAGCATCTGCCAGTTTTTCATACTGGATCTCTGTTTTGAAGAAATGAGAGTTGGCTGGCTCATAGCGCATTGCTGCAGTCAATGTGCAGAAAACAGTGTGAAGTAGTTCAAATACTTGATTCTGGTTTACTTTCTCCCAGCCATTCTTAGGTGGTGAGCACAAAGATCTTTCCATAGCAACAAGTAAAGATGTGACATACACAAATCCACCAACTTTTCTGAAAACAGTTCTTGTGCGGTGACTTTCTCTTAGAACTGAGAGCAGGGCCTATGGACAAAACAAACAAAAACAAAGAAGAAAGAGGAAAACCAGCAGCGTTACTAACAGCTTGAAAAAAAGGTAGGAACGTTTTTGTTTCGTATGCTAGCAAAATTCTCATGTCACTTGCCAGAACTGTATAATGCCTGCAGTCTCTAAAGATCTACTTTGTACTGCAAGAATTGCCATCCTCAAGAGCTTACAAAATAAAAAAGCAAAAAGAAGTAGGAAAAAGTAAAGTATTGACCCTAATTCAGAAATAAGAAGTCAAGGAAACCTGCCAATACTAAAGACTTGACCAAGCCTAGGACAGAACCCAAAATTCCCAAATAATTCCCTTAGTGATAAGGCAGAGAACCTAGCTATCAGAACGGAACCCACTCTGCCATCATACTTCACAAAATTTCAAACAAGAGTGGGCAAATCACTGCAATGAGAAATCTATACTTCAGAGCATCTTAACACAAATCTACAATGCATAAGCACCTGGAAGCTACAAAGATGTAACAGCACTCAAACATAGCAGCAGCAAAGGATTAGCCCCTAACCTCCATATAGTTTTAGCCTTCCTTTATAAGGAAACCCAAAAATCTCTGAATTGAGTGACACTTTATTTTAAGTGTTGCTGTTCAAACATAAGCCTGAGAGAAACAAAAAATTATGAAACCTCACTTGCTGAACAAATCCAAAGTCTCAGTTATAACAACGCAAGCTACATTAATCTAGGTAGTATGGAATAATATTCATTCACCTGAGAAATCAGGGGGTGGGGAAGCCCATCCACCTGACCAAAAACCAACAAAATCCAGCTGCTGTGAGGAGTTTGACACACATGAACATGAAATATGGAAGAAAGTCTCTACATGAAGCATCAGAAACAACATAAATGTTACTGAAACAGAAAAAGAGGCAAGGGGGCAGGGGGTAATCTTTCATGATCAAGAGTTTACTACTTCAGAAACATGCTTTTTTGTTTTATTTTAAGCACTCAGGGGATGGGCAGTGAAACAGAGAGACTGCCTTTCCTCTGAAGGCAGGATCTCATTTCCTGTCAGACCTGGATAAACAGCAAGAAACGCATCACTGCACCATTGGGTGGCCAATTCCATAACCAAAACTTCTGAAAACAGCACTGACAGATGACAAATACATCAGGTCTGATGAAGGACAGAAACCCTGCTCTGGATATTACATACATTGGGGAACTGCAATATCCTTTCCCCTTCAGTATTGTCAACGAGATATGCTCAGAAATGACTGAAGACCCTGATAGAAAAGACAGGTCAAAGCAATCATTTTATTACTAGCTTTCCCTTCTGTCTTCTGCAATAAGATGAAGCTGCTCATCTGACAGAGAAATATCACAGCTCCTTGTAGCAGATGAACCTAGATGACTCTGTTCTCTCCAGTTAGATTCATTTACTTATTACTACTTGTCTCAGCTTTTCTAACCTAAAATAACACTATTATGTCAATTTACAAAAATAACATTAGCTATTCTGAGAAGAAATTGTGGGTCTAGATTAGCAGCCCATAACCTAATGCTACAGAAAACAGATAAGAGTTTATTCTCTTCCTCCTCCAGTCACAGCCTTACCACTACTTTTTGCTTAAGCAAGCAAGTTCTTTGGACTTATCTTCTATTAGGGCCAGTACAATTGACATTTCTGTTCAACAACTCAGCATTTGTAACTAACAAACTGGTAAAAAAAAAGGAAGTGCCACAAGCCAGGACTGAAAATAAACTTGTTACATGCTAGCTTTCCCTTCTCCCATGTATTCTCATTATTTTTAACTGAATAATACTCTGCTGGGGAAGGTTATCATAACTGTAGAATTTAATTTCCTATCCACTGAGGCTGACTACAAGTGATGCTACTAACAGCAGAACACATACTCACACTTACTAGACCTCATCTCTGATTCTGAAACATGCCATGGACAGATCTAAGAAAACAAAAACCATGCAAACATACACATTTCAACTCCAGAGACAAACTACATTCGGTGGCTAAATACTAACTGTTTAATCCAATCCCTTCTCAGTGTTACTGTTTTTAAAAAGTGGCTTAGAAGCAAGAGGCCTGAGCAATATTTCATTTACCCT
>WAAB01015135.1:239039-257966 GCA_013389865.1 Piaya cayana | reverse complement strand
TGACAGGACTTCTCAGCACATTATCAGCAGTGATTCCAGCTTGGATTTAATCCGCTGCATCACTACAGAAATGTGAAATAGCTTCTGACTGTCTCTAATACAGCCTTAAGTGGCACCTGTGCTCAGGCAGAGAGGCCAAGGCTGCTCATGCTCAAGCTTGCTCAGAAACTGGAAAGATAAGGTCATGTGAACTCAGCTCTGCTACTAATCATGGTTAAAGCCATCACAGTGAGGAAAGTGTGACTGCAATTGTACAGCTTTAAATGTTTAAAGTCATTCAAAGAATGCTCTTTGGGCCAGTGATAACATTCTTATTAAGTGCACCCACATGCTAATGCAGACACAATGTACTCTGCCTTCAAATATTGCTGTGCTTTAAAGGATGAGTCTTTAATTCAGGTCACCATTAGTTCAAGTATCATTTTCCATTACTTAGGAAGGAAGTACATTTATTGTGAGTTTTTTTTTATCTTCTGCAAGAAAATACAGTGTCTATTTATAGACTGAGTTGAGTCCAGGTGCCTAAGAGTTGCATAAACTTTAGTCGGAGTGGTATCAGGTATGCAGCAGTGTATTCATAACTCCCCTTTCTATGAAATCTGGGAAATTTCTGTACTAAGTGTGCATGTTTAATTGTTTGCTTTCTGGAACCATAATTTGCTCCAGGCATCTATGTAAATTAAATGTTAAAAGAGATATTCGATCGTAGGTAAGTAAAATGAAACTCATGTTCTTTCCTTTTTCCTATTTGTGGCACTTGACAATGGGAACTGTATGCTCACTCATTTATTCTTTGCAGAGATAGTTTTTTAGGACACTGCTTGAGAGCACTGTTTTGTTGCTGTGATCACAATCCTCAGCCACTGCAGAGTTCTGATAGGTAAGAGTTGCTAATAGGTAACAATTATTGACTTTTCAGCACCTGGGGATTTGAGGGTGCTGAGGGGCATGGGTTAGTGACTGATAGGAATGGTTGGACTTGATGATCCGGTGGATCTTTTCCAACCTCGTGATTGTGTGAGAAGCCAGGCAAGTGGCTGCTCTCCTTTGAAGAGAGCACCATTGGTGTTAGGACCACAAGGGACCAGCATGAAGCCCAGATGTGTCCTCCTGCCAGGGGGTAGAGAGAGCTGCCATCCAAGTGGCTGGTCACCTTTGCGGAGGGTAGCATCACCTCAAGGTGCAAGACAGAACAGCACGGATCCCAGGAGTGTTTGCCAGCCAGGGAGCTACCAGAGAAGCCAGGCAAGTGGCTGCTCTCCTTTGAAGAGGGCAGCATTGGCTTTAGGACCACGATGGACCAGAGTGGAGCCTAGACGTGTGCCCCCTGCCAAGGGTCAGCCAGAGCAGCCAGCCAAATGGTTGCTCACCTTTGAAGAGGGCAACATTGCCTCAAGGTGCAAGACAGATCAGTGTGGATCCCAGGAGTGTTTGCCAGCCAGGGAGTTCCTGGAGCAGCCAGGCAAGTGGCTGCTCACCTCTGAAGAGTGCAGCATTGGGTTTAGCCCCACCAGGTGACAGCATGGAGCCCAAGCGTGTTGGCCAGACACAAAGCAGTCTGCCCAGCCAGAAAGGTGGCTGCTTACCTTTGCCTTTGCCACAACCAAGTTGCTTCCCAAAAAAGGGGAGAATGAAGGCACCTCCCAGGAGCCTCAAGAAGGGCAGTCAGCTAAGAAGGAGGAACAACATCCCCCTGCATCCTGCCATGAGAAGAACTGCTGTTGCTCATGCAACCAACGCTGTCCTCTGTGCAGCTGGGAGCACACAGTTGAACAGAATGGAGGCCGGTTGTGATTTTCGGCTAAGACATGGGCTGAGTCCCAGCTGCAGTCACCCTCCAAATGATGATGTGCAACCCATGGAGGTGCATCCAGCAGAGCATGGTGAGGAGCCAGTGGAGTTAGATCCACTGGATGGCAGCACAGAACCAATGGAAGTGGATCCACCTCAGTAAGAACCATTCACGGCAGTGGGTCCACCTGCCACAGCAATCACCTGGCAGTAGTACCCCAGCATTCTGTCACAAAGGAAATTTGGAAATACCAAGGACTTCAGAGAAACACTTCACCAATCTATTCAACTCTTTTCTAAACAGTGTCATAAGAATCAAAAGAATCCATCCAACTTGACAGAGAAAGACAAACACTGAGCAGTCATGCAAGGGTAATTAATCTTGTCCAGCTTGCTTTCTGTGCTGCTTTCTTTGGGCTTAAGACCCCTTCTTCTCTGAGACAATTTTGCAGGAATTAAAATAAATGTTCATCTCACTGAGTTTAAATCAGACTCCTCCTTGTAAATCCCTCTTAGAAGTTAGTAAAATTCCTTACAAATGTATATGAACAAACTGGAGTGGCTTGGTTTTGTGATTGATAGGAATGGTTGGACTTGATGATCCTGGGGGCCTTTTCCAACCTAGTGATTCTGTGAAATCAGCCAATTTTATTCAAAACAAGTAATTACGACAGTTATTGATTAAATATGGGTTTGATGATGACTTTGGATAGGGAGGCTCTGCAAAAGGATCTAAAGAGGCTGGACCACTGGGCAGAGACCAACGGGATGAGTTTTAACAAGGCCAAATGCCAGGCACAACAACCCTATGCAGAGTTACAGACTGGGAGAAGTCTGTCTAGAAAGCTGCCTGGAGGAGAAGGACCGGGGGGTGTTGGTCGACAGCCGACTGAACATGAGCCAGCAGTGTGCCCAGGTGGCCAAGAAAGCTAATGGCATCTTGACCTGTATCAAAAATGGCATGACCAGCAGGTCCAGGGAGGTTATTCTCCCTCTGTACTTTGCACTGGTGAGACTACACCTTGAATCCTATGTTCGGTTCTGGGCCCCTCACCACAAGAAGGATGTTGAGGCTCTGGAGCGAGTCCAGAGAAGAGCAACTAGGCTGGTGAAGGGGCTGGAGAACAGGCCTTATGAGGAACAGCTGAGAGAGCTGGGGTTGTTTAGCCTGGAGAAGAGGAGGCTGAGAGGAGACCTCATTGCTCTCTATAACTACTTGAAAGGAGGTTGTGGAGAGGAGGGAGCTCTCCTCTTCTCCCCAGTGACAGGGGACAGGATGAGAAGGAATGGCCTAAAGCTCCACCAGGGGAGATTTAGGCTAGAGATTAGGAAAAAAAAATTCACAGAAAGGTTCATTAGGCACTGGAACAGGCTGCCCAGGGAGGCGGTTTATTCGCCTTCCCTGGAGGTGTTTAACGTGCGGGTGGATAAGGTACTGAGGGGCATGATTTAGAGTTTGGTAGGAATGGTCGGACTCGATGATCCTGTGGGTCTCTTCCAATCTGGTGATTCTATGATTCTGTGATTTATGTAGTTGTATTAAGTTTATGTGTAACTATATTATCGACCCTTATCAGGAAGTATTATAAAAGCAGGTTGATCTTTCATCTCAGAAATAAAACATTATATGATAATTGATTTTTAATCGGATGACAGCAAATTACATCATCAAAAAGAACTGCTTTTAGTCTCTGTCTCACAGAAGTAAAAGTAATTCTCTCCGCTTATGTTTGATCCTTGTAGTGAGCAGTGAAATCAGAATGATTTTAATACCTTGGGCTTCCACAAAGAAATGTTGCATAAGTGAACTTCTAGTCACTAATCACTGAACCATTCACTGTGCAGGTTGCATAAGGCTGTGTTAGCGATTACATTTATTTTAAATTGAGAGAATTACTCAGAAACACTGTTCACTGAAGATTCAAATAGACTAGAGCAATTAAGCACTAGTTGCCAAAGGCCATCAGTTAAAATTGTTGGATGGTACTTTCACTATAAATGTTCATCTACCTGATCTCTGGAGGCTCCTGGCTGATGTCTAATAAACATTCATGTTTTCTAACTAATACCAGCATGAGCATTTTTTTTTTCTAATAAAAAAAAAAGTTGAAATACTTTGTTCTGATTGTAAAACCCAGATTTTTGCAGAGGTTGTTTCTTCCAGCTACTTTAGAAGTAGAGACCCCATGTGATCTTATAATATTTCCATCTGACAGAGCATCTATGGAAGGCTGTAACTCCCTCAATGTAAGTACAAGACAATTTTAATTACCTTAAGTTACTCCTCCAAATTTACTGAATTATTTCTAATTTGTTTACAAAAAGACATAACAGAGATATGTTGATTGGGTGTCGCTTGTTGTCCCTTCATAAAAAAACCTGTTTTCTAAAACCAAGAGGAAAACGTATAAAATCAGGCAGACCTTACTGGCGTGGGAGGGAGATAAGAGAATATTAAAATATTTATACTTTTTATCAATAACACCCAATACTTCTAGTGTAATCCTTATTAACTCCCACTTTAAATATGGTTCAAAACATTCTGAATCTCAACATCTGTGTATCAGTAGGGACACTGCATTTTCACACAATCATTGCAAAAATTATCAAAAATTATACAATAAATCTATAAGTGGTTTAAAGCCACTGACTAAAGGTGGGACGTGTCATCTTTGGCTGGAAAGCATGAAGAACTGACACTATCAAATTTGTAGAATACACCAGATTCATTGCAATAATTTCATGTTTTGTTTCTAATTTCCATCCTGCTTTGTGGATTTAGTGTAATTCTAACAAATGAAAGTGAAAGAAGTTTAATTTCTCTTATATTTAACAATTACTCTAGAATGATGAAGGGGAAAGCATGACTGTAATTGCATTTTAAAAATGCAGATTAACCATAAATCCTGAAATACAAATATATGTGTTCAGTAAATTGAATAATTTGTTTTATTTGCACCTATAAGATGAAGAAAAGCTTGAAATATGTACTTTAAGTGGAAAAAAAGTATAAATTAGCCATCTATTTAGAAATTATTGGCCAAAAATACATTAGCAATGCATTGAATAGCATTCAGGGAGATTATACATACAGTAATTGAAACACAAATTATGCATGCTTATTATTTATGAAATTTTAAGTATTGCTTTTCATCAGAAAATATAAATGGCATTTTAAACAATTAATTATTCAGACTGGTGAAAATGGAAAAGCTGGCAAAGCACTTTACCATCCCTGAAGAGAAACTAAATAAATTGAGAAGACTCTAATTTCTTATGCTGTTTAGACTTAATGTAGCAGCTTAAGTTATTGGGTTGAAAAACTAAATGAAAGTCTGAAGTGTTAAAGTATGCTGCTAATGTGTGTTCTTGCTCATAATAAAGAGTTCTTAAAGAGGATTCTTTAGAAGTATTTGTATTAGATTGCAAAGATGTTTTATCCCTTTGTCTTCTCTTAGAAGAAGGGGCTTTGTTCTAACAAATAGTGTTATAAAATAAAGGGTGGGAGAAATATTATAGGCTTTGAAGTAAATTCTATCTTTATTGTGTCCTCTTCTTCCACTCCCTAAAGAGAGACACTAGAAAAGATGTGAAATTAGAAGAACAAATATAATTAAACAGCTTCTGGCAACATGTACCTTTAAATAGATGTTAAGACCAACATAATGTGGAGATTCAGGATCAGTGTATGAACATCTCCAAGAATGCACCAAGGCTGTTATTTAAATGAATTATTAAAGATTTTAAGATTGTTTACTTAGGGCTGTCAAATAGTTTTAGGGTTCTTTTGCCTTAAATATGTTACTGTGTTTTTTTTTCTTCCACAGGGCATGTAACATATCTGTAGAGTTCAGGAAAGTCAGGGAAATGATCTCAGTAAGTCATCAGAGGATTTAATGTAATATCGCGTAGACAGTGACATGAGGATAGTCCAAGAGTTAATCAGATTTTCCAGATTTATAAATGGGGAAATTAGCAGGATAATGAACTGATAAATCAGTAATAAACCTATTCTAAAGAGTAAGACATTTTTGGCTCTCTTCATTAAGATTTGTATCTCCTAAAGGGAAAGTGATTTCTTAATGCTAAGCCTTCTAGAAGTCACTGTGACCTATTTCTGAGAATAAAATGAAAAAGATAAACTTTCCTTTGAAATTCATAGGTAGGACAGAGAAGTCACAAAGGGAATGTAAACTTATTTTCTGCAGACAGCTCTCATGCTGTTTCACAAAAGGCAACTGGACTAGAGCTGGCATTGATTCAAATACCAGAAATCCCACTATAACTGGTGTTCTTGCACTTTCTGTGATTCAATAAAATATTAATTCTTAAAAAAAGTTTAATTCTGTAGTTTGAAATAGAAATCTCAGCAGCATGTCTGCTAGTTAGTGCAAACTCATTAATTCTTCTGGGCTCAAAGGATATATTCATATTTGCACCCTATTGCTCTCCTCATAGAAACTATGAAAGGTATGTGGAAATTTTATTAAAAAACATAACCAAAATTTCTCACTTTTTCTGGTATGGGGAGAGTATACTTTGCCATCATGTAATTTCTGATGTAATCTGCATTCCTTTGCAGTAAGTGAAAAATTCCTGAGAGCTTCAATGGTCAGGATTTATTTGAAAATATTAGCCTTCTTATTTACAAGTCTAACTTCAGGAATTTGGTTTGGTTTTATTACCTTTTGGAAGTATAGTGGTTGAGCACTCATAACTACGTGTAATATATGTGTGATAATTGGTTTTATTTGTTGAGCAGCTCTGCCAATAACAACGGAACTGTGGAAGAAATGATCCAGGAAATCACCTGCAGTGTTGTCTTTGTTATTTTCCTGCAATCACCTACTGATATAAGAGCCATTCTCTTCATCTGTGGGGGTGGATTCCGCTTGTAGCGCATCCTATTTATTCTGCAAAGGAATCTGGGGGTTTATTATCTGAGTAGGGACAGCAGGCTTCCTGCACCAGGCAGGAACTTGCGGCATTCCCCATCTCTCTTTCCCTGAATATTGCATTTGGCATATGGGTGGTGCACAGCTACTCTAGCTTCAGCAGCCTGCTGAGTTTGTGAGAGGGCATTGCTCCGCTGATCTATCTCCCTTTCACACTCCCTGATAGTCCTTAGTCTAGCTATCTCCCGCCTCATCTCTGCCACCATGCAAAAGAGTTCCCCCCATGTGAGCACAGCTTCCGCAAGTGGAGTCCGTACTGGTGGTGTGAGTCAGTGTGGGAGCGGGGCATTGCCTGCAGCCCAGGGTCTGGGTAGCTTCGTGAGCCCACTGAGGCTCCCTCTGGGTGGCTACACCCATCCTGCCTGCAGCGGCACCCAGAGCAGCTTTAATCTTCTGCTGGGCTGCCACCATGGTCCTTGGTCCCTTTTGACTGGCCTCCTGCCCCTCTCTTTGACCTACCACCTGTCTGCTCAAACAGACATTCAAAGTGCCACCCAAACTGCCTCGCTATACTAACATGCCCCACACCTGTTTGCCATGCTCTTGTTTTCCATGCTGTCCAGTAAGATGGTTATTTTATCCATCTAAACAACATTTGTGGTTTTCTTTCTTTTTTTTTAATTGTAATATTGTACAATATTTAATTGTAACTGTCCTCTGTTCCCCCTACCTATAAGCTTATTTTCTCCTTCATATAACTCTTCAAGTGAAGAATTTCTGTAATGCTGATACTTTATTGTAGAAACATCTCAGCTAGTGGAGAAAAAAAAATACTTAAGGAAAAAATATTCTTCACTGAAAGGGTCATTAGGCAATGGAACAGGCTGCCCAGGGAGGTGGTTGGCTCATCTTCCCTGGAGGTGTTTAAGGTGGGGGTGGATGAAGTACTGAGGGGTATGGTTTAGAGTTTGGTGGGAATGGTTGGACTCGATGATCCAATGGGTCTCTTCCAACCTGGTGATTCTATGATTCTATGATTCTATATCAGAGCCTTAGTAGAGATATATGAGATATAAATAGTGTAGCCAAAACCACTTGTAGAACACAGTAACATCTTTCAGGACTTTCTCTGAATGTTGGTTATTATTTTGTGCACCTATTTCCTGCACCCTTCACTGTCCTTTAACCCTTAAGTTCTCAAACTCGAGTGTTCCCACAGGCAACTTGCAACAAAATAGAAGTAAAGAACAGTGAGAAGCATGCAGGTCAAGTGGAGTAGTGTTGCTGAAGATGTATGTGAAACCTCATATAATGCAAATGTCAGTGATGTGGGGAGTGATTTGTTTTCTACTTTGTTTTCAGGTCTGCCCCGCCTTTTATCTAGAAGACTGATCTCATTTGATGAGTGGCCTTAAAGCAAGTCAGTTTAAGATAGCAAAGCATGAAGCACTCTAACACAGAGGAAAGTAAGTTGTATAGTAGTCTTTTCCTGTCATACACTTAGCTCCATTCCCCAAACCATGTATGTACCATGCAGAATTGATGACTTTTATGTAAAACAAGAGGGCTCCTTTTCATGAGTCATGTTACAGCTTTTCCAGCCTGAACATTTACCTGAGAAAATTATATAAATTATATATGACTTTATGTCTAGGCAGTCACTATTACTGCTCTAAGATAAGTAGCTTTCTTCCTGGAAAACCAAGGGAGTTAACTTGCAGTATCAATACAGAAAGATGAGAGGCATCTACTAAACATCTTGAGACACCAGACTACAGATCATTATTTACAAGTGATGTGTTGGAAACACTTAAGCCTCCCAAAACAGCATTGTAAGACAGGTAAGCAGAGTTTATGGAAGTTGGGGTAAATAGTCACCATGGTCCTCTCTTGTCAGGAACATATATATGCATATATATACATACATATATATATAAGTGGTTGTATATATGTGAGATATTGATACATGTGGTTCTCAGCCACTTATAAGCTACCCTTCATTTCTACACTTTTTTTTTTTCTTCCTAATGCAACTTTCAGGCCAGGAAGGAGATGCTGCAGTTTGTACATGGACGTCTGTTGGAACAAGATAGGGTAGTGTAACCAACATAAGAGGCTTCTGTTTACTTATCTGTCTGGGTGGGAGAATGCCAGCTGCATTCAGATATAGCAGAAACAGAGAAGAACTGAGGTGATTTTATTTTGTTCAGTAAAAGAGATGGAAGAACAGCAGTGGTCAAAGCAACGGGAATCCTATCACTAACATCGTTATGATAACTCCTCAATGGTTGTCTACAAAGAGTTCTCTTGCAATTTCACTAGGAGTGACCAGTTTTGTTCCTTAAGAAGGGAAAAATGTGGTAACAAAGGCTTGTCTTCAGGTGTAGGTGTCACTGTGAATGTCAAAATGCTTTAAAAACTGTGTTTCTCATTTCACAAAGGGAAAATTCTCATCATCTTAACTACAGTGTTTATTTTACATTAAGTTTTGCACATTCTCTTCTCTAGTAGAAGATGTTACTGACATAAGTACAGCTACAGTTACAGATGCAGGAGATGGTTAGGGGTTTGGGAACTGAAAATGTTCCTGCACAGTACTGGACATTAGTTTTTGTATGGCTCAGATTTTCTGTGTTGTTGTACCCATACTTCAAACAAGGCTAAGAGAAATTTTCTGATCTTGGACATAATGGAGGTCATTCACTGCTGAACTGTGTAGACATCAACAAGTACCTCATTCTCTGGAGTCTGAGCCACATCAAAATAATGTAAAATGCATTTTTTGTTTGTTTGTTTTGAAAAAAAATTAAATCCATGGAGTGAAGTACTAAATGCCTTTGTTTCTTTCAGATTACAGTGCCTGGAAAGGAGGTTGCAGTGTCACGTTACATTTTAATTCTATCTTGCAAGATATGAACTAGAATGTATCAAAGTTTTCCCTCTAGCTGAACAGACAGCATCACATTATCTGAAAATAATCAAAGAGCACTTGTTGCTTTTTCTGCTGTCCATTTATCTAATACCATGAAACAGTCGTACTGCAGGAAAGATGTGAATCTTCTACCGTGTATTAAGAAAAATTAAGGTTTTCAAACCTAAAGCACTTTGTTGCTTATCCCAAATAGAATTCCCTTCTCCTCACAGACCCTAGTAAGAATCTAATAGCATTGTTTTTAATTGAATAAATCCATAAGGATTCTAGTAGATATCTCATCACCTGCCAGGTACCTTTCTTTTTCTGCCAGGACATTCACAGGAATTCTGTATCCCAAATGTTTTTACACCTGGGGTTGAGAAGGCTGCTGGGGATGTGGAAGAGCTCAGCTCATAAAAATGTGTGCCAGGCTATAGATAGTATTTGTTGGGCTGAGGTTCATTTAGATCTCTAGAGTGCAAGAGTTCAGTACGCTACAAGCAACAGACAGATTTGAATCAGAAAGCGAGAGAGAGAAATGCTAAATACACATATATCTCCAGGGTGGAAAGCATTGTTGAAAATGCCTGTTTGCCTCCAAAGGTTAAGATGAAATCAGATAGCTTAAGTTTTAATCCAGGACATGATTAATCAAAATTGGGTTACTCCTGGCTGCAACATTCTCAACATATTGGCAATGCAGTCATATTTATTAAAGAGAGAATTGTGCCTCTAGGTTTTTATATTTCCATTTTATAGAGTTAATGCACTTCCTTAAGAAAGATTTTCTTATGATGACAAACCGAAAATAACTGAAAGGAAAAAATAAGTATAATAATAATAAGTATAATAACTGAAAATAAAACTTGAAATATTTAAAGGAAATTATCCTAACTCAGAGGAAATCCAAAATACATGAAATCACCATGTTTAATCTCATTGTGTTTTGTTGTTGTAATTCATGTAAATCCTGTGTTGTCTCCCTACAGATTATTTATGTACTTAAATTACTCATTTTTCACTTTTCACCTTAGGGGAATTAAAGGTTGCAATTGAGAATGCAGGAAGCACAATATACATCACCACCACCCATCACTCCTCTTTGGGGAAAAAAATAAATTTCAAACTCTTTTCTAAATTAAAAGATATGGAAATATAAGCATCTCAGGAATATTCATTTTTCCATTGGGAACTGATTTTTTTGTAGTAATACTTCAAATAATCTTCTGTTTAAAAATAATAAACCTATTTTTTAAAATAATAATAATTGTTACTAGTCTATTTCATGTTTAGGTTTACTTTGAGGTTGCTTGTGAAATGATTTGGACCTAGATCAAAACTAATTCCCTTTGTGGTGTTGTTCTAAAAACTAATATTTTAGTACCGGCAATGTTATTCACTAAAAGATAATTTGTGTATTGTAGAAAGAAATAAGATTTTTTAACTACAAACCTAAGTAGGTACATTTACCTAAAAATCAAACAAATCCACAAACAACTCAAATATCATTGTTAAGAACCATGATCAGAAGTCAAGAAGGAAATATTCATTTACCTTAAATACTAGAACCTGCACTTCATATTTGGGGAAAACCTCCTGGTGTGCTCATGTGCTTTCACATATCTGAGAACCATTTTCTGGAATTTAGTACATAAAACTTACCAATAAGTGGTAATTAATTGATTGGGAGTGTGAACATTGGTGCATTTCCAGACCCTGACTAAGCTTACTTTCTAAGAGGATTATGCAAGTACTCAATGTCAAAACTGCTGAATTATTGCAAACCAAATGCAACATGCATAAGTTGCCCAAAAGCATAATCATGAGAGTTTATGCCATTCTCTTCCTGTGCCAGATTCTGGTACAAGTAGCTGAAGTAAGGAGTGGAAAAAAGGCATCAGTGGTTTCTTGACAGGATTCCCTAAAACATGGATGCTCAGCCCCAGTATAGAGCACTCTGAAGAGAAGATTCACCTTAGCATCGTAGCAGATCAGGCAAGTTTAAGCTAAACTGTGTAGTGCCTTTTTCCAGCAAAGAACTGATAGAAAAAAGCTGTTTGAGTGTGGTACCCTATTTTACCATGGATATACTTAGTACTTCATTATTAACAGTTACTTCTTTTAATTAAAAATAAAACAAACCAAAACTTATGCTACATTTATATTTTTCAAGCTTTAGGACAAGCTAAACTTAAAGTTTCTTACCTTTTATTGTCCTTTTTTGGGGAAAAAAAAGATAAGGATCAAAACCTTCATGTTACAATTGGGTTTAAAAGAACTGTTAGGAATAATGATAATATTTTAAATGCTGTGTAGAAAAGAGCCAGAAGAGCATCTTATTTTGTAAATTTGAAGGCAGCATTTACTACTAGGAGCTGGAATAAAGACAAAACTGCATAACTGAGTTTGCCTCTGATAGCAGACAGCTAGGGTTAGTATGGAAAATTGCATGCTTCCTAACTGGAAGACAGTAATTTTCCTTTCTAATATTACTAAGATTATTTTCTATGGAGGGCTTGAAAATGTAGAAAATAATAGGGGCAGAAAATCATTATGCATGAATGAGTGAACAGGATGAGTGTGTGAAGAGCAGTATATATTCTAACAAAAACAAACCTTGAAATTAATCTTATTGATTCTTCTTCACTTTATTCTCCAGTTATTTTTGAAAAGCACTAAAATTATGCTTTAAATTATCACAACTGAGTTATTTTCAGTACCCATCTTTTCTATCTAGACATCTTCCACTAAAAATAACATTTTTTTCCAGGGATTATATAAAAAGGAGTGTCCTTACTAAGCTGTCTTGCATTTTTAAGGTATTTATTAAAACTTGACTATATAAGAAAGTACATCCCAGGAAAGCCAAGTTGCTTAATTCAATCAATTCTTCCATAGTTGCTACGTTAAGATGTGTAACAAAATTATGTAAGTAACTTCATCTTCTCACATGCAAAGAACCCTGAATAATGAATCATGCATACAAGTTAGTTTCAGCAAAAGCAGCTCATCAGGTAGTGCTAATGCAAGTAATGCTTGACCTAGAGGTGTTCTATGCTGTTTCAGTAAAACTGAAAACAGTTTTCATGCATTTTTCTTTCCTATACCTTTCTTTTCCAATACATCAGAGCTTCCTCTGAAACAACTGGGGAGGAAAAAAAAAGAATACATTTTGTTATATAAAATGGAAATGTGAACTGTATTTTCAGTCTCGCCATTCAGCAAGTTAGAGAGGTGAGTTTTTCTGCCAACTGAAAAAAAATTATTTCTATTTAATTCTTAATCTCAGCAGTGTTTTGCTATGTCATTGGCATTTGTGTTCTACACCAGTGAATTAATGACCACAGAATAAAAAAAAAGGAGTTAAGATGTATTTTGTGTCAGAAAACGTTAAATAATGCAAAGCACCAGATTAGAATGCAGATATTTTTGATAATTGATATATTGCCCTCACCATCTTGCTAAGTGATAATTCTTTTGATGAAGTATTCATCAGCACACAGAACTGTAATCTACACATATTACTGACTTCTCTTAGTAGCTACACATAATGAATTGTGCCTAGCTACTTATTCCTCTTATCTAAAAGTTCTTGAGAAGAAATGAAAAGTGTTCTCTTTTAACTTAATTTTCTTGAAATGAAGAAGAGGAAATTTTCCTGTATCTGCATAGTGATGTTTTGTGAGTCTAAGGAGACAATTATTAAAATATTTTTTCAATTATTATATAGGAAGCAACTTATAGTTCTGACTACTGTTTTACTGAACACTATGAAGAATCTGATTTGAATGTATTTTCCATATAACAGATATTAATATGTGTCTTTTCTTAATCCATTTTACTTTTTGAAAGAACTGTTTAGGAAGAAGAGGGCTAAAGCAATCCAGAAAAGTGAAGAATCAAATTCTAGGATAGGCAAAAAGAAACCATACTTTTTTCAAATAAAGTTTTCCCAGACGACAACAACCAGACAGTCACAGAGCATTAACATTGCCCGGTTTTTTGCACAAAGGTTACTTTTTATGGCATAGCATGTAGATATGAATGTCATTAGTTGAAATTTTAAGGAATTATTGTGTATAGTCTTAGGGCGACAAAAGCATCTATTGTTTTTCCTGAGAGGAATGTCTCGCTAGTTGAGACCATCACACATATGGGCTAGACACTGTGCTTTTAAACTCTGTTTACAAACAAAATAAATTCTTTGGATTGAGGTATAGTATTGAGGTATATACTTTTCTAGCTGGGTTCATGCCTATCTGGTGGATGTAGAAGTGCAGCCTTTATGAAAAGTGTTCTGCATGTAGAAGTCCAAAAGTTAAAACAGATGAAGTACATACTTTAAGGAATCTAGGATAATAAGCTCTTTTTTCTGTCCTTCTCTATATAGTTGTTCCTTTGAAATGTATATAACCTTTTCATTTCTACCACTGTACTCTTTTGATTGTCTTCTATAGATACAGATAGTCTCTACGTGAATAGAGACTTACACCTCCATAGAAACTTGCTCATTTTGTTGTAGTTCCATGAAGATACAGTTACAGAATCTGCCAGAATACGTACTAGGGATCTCTAAAGCAAAATTGGTAGAATATTAAACAAAAAGAGGAAGAAATAGCCCCTCTTCCCCCAAAAAACCCCACCAAAAATAAAATAAAACCCATTCAAAACAATGTACTGAGAAAATTGATTAAATAAAATATTAAGGAAGATGGACATACGTTGTCTGGTGCTACATGAAATTACATTGCACCACTAGTTTATATGAAGAATAGATCTCTATTTAAGAGTATAGTATTAAAATCAGGTTGTTGAATGGGTATATTTTTAATGTAGGCTAAAATTCTAGAATATTGAAAAAGAAAATATTATATGAAATTAAATGTTAGAATAAAATTTTGAATTTTTGAGTAGAATTTTTCAGAGTTTAGGGGATGAAGCTACGTTTCCACAGGCTGTATAAGTATAAGCTGAAAATTCCTCATGGTCATAATATAAAGAAACTTGAACACATGGAGAGAATTCTCTTTGTGTGTTGCCTGGGACTTAATTTCAGGGCATATTCAGAGTTTTGGGAATTTTTATGTTAGTTAATATTATTTTCTGTGCTCACAAATATAGTTGTGTATGACTGTGTCTGACGTATCACTGTAGGTATCTGCAACAACTTGTAGCACTTGAATTAAGGCATAAAAATTTGGTCTCATTTTCAGAAAAAGATTTGTGTGGAGCATATTTCTCTGCTCTGGCTGAACATATGGGAGCTTAAGAGCAGGATTTTATCCACTTGCTATTAAAAGAACAAACAAACAAACAAACAAACAAACAAACAAACCAGAATGTAAAAGATAATAGCCTGTGCCCTGTAGCTACTGCATCTCTTTTGATCAGTGCACTTAGAGTAAACTCCACGCTTCTAACTTGTGCCATTTCCATGTTTGCTTACTTTTCTACTGTCTAAGTCTAAGAGCTCTCAAGTTAGCCTTTGCCCTGGCTAACTTGGGATGAAAGTAGCATTGGATAAAATAGTGGACAAAAATTTAACATGTAATGTTATTCGTTATATAGCAGATAAGCCTTTAGAATTAATTTTGATCCATTCTGGCCAGGAACAGAAGCACCTGTTAGGTCTTTTAGGACAGACACTTAAGAAATTTCAAATCATTGAGTGGATATTTTTACCGTATCAACAACAAAAAAAATACTATAACTTCTAGACTCAAGCTGTTTGGTCAATTAATAATGAAAGGCAGGAAAAGATATTTGGAATTATCTGGGACTGAGCCTTCACGAATTTATCTGCCAATCAATAAAGGGTATTTGGATTGGCTTATGGAACATTCAGAACCTATTGGGATTGCATTAGCAGATTTTATAGAAGAGGTTAGCAATACATAGCTAGTTAGCAAAATGATACCTTTCATACAAAACCAAACCTTTGAACAGATACCAATGCGATCTGAGACGCCAGTGAAAGGTATTAATTTTTTTACAGATACAGAAAGAAACCTGGTAGGGCTGCCATTACCTGGCAAAAGCAAGAACTATGGAACCAGAAGTTATTATTTACACAGCCAGGTGATTCACAACAAACAATGGAGCTATGAGCAGTGGTATGGGTATTTCAACAATATACATCACAGCCTATTAATATAGTTTCTGACTCGTTATATGTTGTGGGTACAGTTTGCAGAATAGAATGGGCTATGATAAAAGAATTTAAAAATGCAGTTTTGTATGCTTTACTGTTGCAATTGCTGTACCTGTTGGAACAACGAGAGCATAAATATTTATTATTCACATACATAGCCATCAGCCTAATTTTGACCTGGCAATTGGGAATAATCATGCTGATTGCCTTATTGCCGCAGTTTGGAATGATCCCCGAAGAAATCTCTTTTTACAAGCCAAAGCCTCACACAAATCTTTTCACCAAACTGCTAAGGTACTTAAACGGCAATTTAATATTCCTCTGTTTGATGCACAAGGTATAATCAGCTCTTGTCCAGATTGCCAAAAACAGGGTATGGGCTTAGGGTTTGGAGTAAACCCTAGGGGACTTCAAGCCTTACAGTTCTGGCAAATGGATGTGACCCATATTCCAGAGTTTGGGCGATTGAAGTATGTACATGTTTCTGTGGATATGTTTTCTATGGCTTTATGGGCCACAGCACAGACTGGGGAATCTGCAAAACATGTGATTAAACACATGTATTTGGCTATAATGGCATTAGGAATACTCAGACAATAAAAAAGGATAACAGGCCAGCTTATGTTTCCCAAAAAATTAAACATTTTTGTGTTCAATGGTGAATCCATCATCATACAGGCATCCCATATTACCCAACAGGTCAAGCAATAATAGAACGCTCTCATGTAACCCTGAAGTCACTTTTGCAGAAACAAAAAGGAGGAGATGTATTGAACCCTAGTGAACAACTTGCAAAAGCGACTTATGTGTTGAATTTTTTGTGTTTAACTGGGACTAGGACCAGCCCTCCTATTGTAATTCATCATCATTCGCTGGAGTCAGGCTAGAATAGCCAGGACACGCAAGGTATCAATGTATGATACAAAGACTGGGGCTCAGGTGAATGGAAAGGACCTGTTGAACTAAAAATGACAGGAAGAGGTTATGCTTGTGTGTTAACCAATACTGGACCTTGCTTTGTGCCACTAAAGTGGATCAAGCCCTGGAAAGAATGGAAGACAATGGAGCAAGAGGATCTCACCTCGGAAGAAGAACCTGGGGTGGTCTTTTGACAGAAAAGGGAATTTGGAATTACGATTCTGAAAAGGCTTTCCCACACAGATATTTTCTTATCTGTGGTGACAGAGCATGGGGTGGATACAATATGTTTTTGGAGTTTTAAGGAAAATTTTTTTGCTGGTTTATTAGCCCCAGGAGTTGCGGCTCTTGAAGTTGTGTCACAAGTCAAGAAAATGGCTTGTTGGAGAGTTAAAGCAAGTCGTATTATGTTTATTTTGGTTGCCATTATTGTAGTTTTATGTGTTTTGATGCCTTTAATGGTGCTTGGGTCACTCAAAAAGAAAACAGGTGAATTAATGGGTGGCAGCATTCAATGAGAAGCCCAAGCACTGTGGCTGAGTGGAGTTGGGAAAGCCTTAGCCATGGTCCTCAGGAATACAAAAACATTATAATGACTCTTGTGATACGCTAATGAAGAAGCTGGCGGTTGGAGGTGGGACATTTACCCTGGCAACATGGTTGTGTGGTTGGACTGTGACCAATGAATGCTTGTTACTAGGGTAGAATCTACCAATCAATGTTTGGTGAGGTTGGGGTAGAAAGGAAGCCAGTTAACCCAAAATAAAGGGGCTTCATTCAGATCATATTGATCATTGTGTGTTGTCCAATTCCTTCTGTCACTACAGCCCACTGCTGCTTCTAGATCCTTTTTAGGCAAGTTTGCTTTCATAGTTCTCTGTTTTTAAGAGCTGGAAAGACTGCACGGTCATGTGCCAAGAGCTAACACAGCACTTGTTAATAAGTTAGAACACAGTACTGCATGGGAAGGTAATAAAATATAGAAAGTATTTTTCTTAAAATTCACTCAAGTGAGAATGTAATTAGAGGGTCATGAGAATCCTGTGAAGAGGTATACTCTAATAAAACCTTAACTCTTCCTAATTATTATGTGCCAAGTTATTAAGCCTGACCTACTAAGCCTGCCTCCTGAATGCAGCACACTTCTTCAATGCTTGCTAAAAATATCTTAGTGCCACTAGAGACTGCTGGAGACACTATATAGTAGAATACCTTCGTGTCTATATATACTCCATTTCCCAGAAACCAGCCGCTTTCTAGCCCTGGTCCTTACTGGTAGCAGGAGGAGCTGGTTACCTTGAATATGAATAAGAATAATTCATAGTGCCTTTCTAGGCTTGTTTGAAAAGTATTCAAGCATGTACTCAGAAAGTGGAGTTGGCCTAGGACTTGACTGTATTCCAGACTAATTCTTTTTTTGTGATTAGGCATTTTAACTTTGGACTTCACACCATCTGCCAAAGTCCATGAGGTGATCTGCTCTGGGAGAAGCAATGTAATCAACCTCTCTTTGAAAGACAATAAGTCATGTTCTCCTCTCTATTCAAGATACCAGGCTCAATGTGACATCATAACACTTTTCTCAATGATGCATTTATAAGTTCATTGAAATAAATGGAGTCAGTGTTTCTGAGACTTTGAGCAAGCAAACATGAGTGGGAGGGAGAGCAATGTACCTAAGTGGTGGTGGCCTTTTCAAATAGGTGATAGCAAAAGGGGGAAAAAAGGCAGAGCTTTCATGTCTTAAATGTGAAGTCCATTGGAGTGAGATACTTCAAAAAGACTTCAAAATGAGCCCTGTATAAGTTTTCCTGCAAATGATTAACTGTCTAAGATGTTCCTCTTGTTTCTGGTGTGAAAGGTTTATGCCTGTATATATATTAGGAGGCTCTGAATATTCCCTGTCTACAAAGCAAAATATTCAAACATCCTCCCCCTTCCTTTCTTTTCCTTTCAAATCCTACATCTTCCTTCTAGGGTTCTTTATGTGCTGTGGGATAGCAATCCTCCCCAGAAAATTTCATAATACTCTGCTCTCTGAAGCTCTGCAGAGAATGTTTCACAGACCTGGGATAGGCTATTCGGGTGTTTGTAACAAAACCATAGACCTTAACTGTAAGTATAGCTAGATTTTATACATTTTGGGGAAATTTTGTTGATGGTCACCTCCTCCCCTTTCATATTTTTTCAATTTTTTTTTCAATATCTTAACCTTTTTAAACCTCTGACTTTCTTTTATGATTTCTCCTCTTTGCCCT